>JAKSZP010000214.1:0-141385 GCA_022478985.1 Massospora cicadina
CCTTGACCTGTTGATGACCCCTGCCAATCTATCTACCCAGGCTGACCACTATACCTCTGAAGCCCAAGTTATTGTCAATAACTGGGTCCAAGTTAATGTTCCCTCTGGATACCTGCTAGAGATTTGAGGTCTAGAAAACCTGTCTGCTAAAGAGGTCCTGAACTGCCTGAGGATCTTAGATCCTGCCTATACTGGATTCATATTGGTGTTGTTGGAAAACCTTACTGACAAACCAAGGGTAGTGGGCCCAAATTGTCTCACCATGTACAATTAGCCTTTTACCAGTAGAGGCTGTCAATGATGCCTGTAGCTTTGAAAAAATTTATAAATTTTGGCTTGGAGACACCCCCATCAGTGGCTCTAGTTGACACTTGTATTGGAAATGAGCTCTCAGGGACTAACAGCGCCATGTTCAAGAACTAATAAAATAATACTCAGACCTTTTTTGGTCTCAACCTACAATTTTGGAGAAATAAGTGGGGTTCTACATCATGTGGAGAATGGGGACGATCCTCCCTTTTGCTTCTGACCTTACTGAAAAAGTAAGGTTGAAGAATCCCAGAGTAGCAATAGAACTTAAATAACTACTCAAAGCCAGACTATAGATGTCTTTGTGCAACCCTTGGGCCTCTCCCCTCCTATTGGTTTAAAATAAGGATGGAAGCCATCAGGTGGTGATGGACTACTTATAGATCAACTCCATCACCAAGAAAGTCAGTTATCTTTTGCCCCAAGTTTGACTCTCTGCTTGCTCTTTGGGTTGCAGTACTTTTCTGCAATGAACCTTATTAGCAGATATTGGCAAGTGGAGTTCGCCTCAATATCTGAGCCAAGTGTGTTCTCATAGCCAACAAGGGATATTGAATTCTACCAGGATTCCACAGGGTCTCTTTAATGTGCTGGCCACCTTCTAAAGCACCATGGATGAGATCCTCAATTACTTAAAGTATCCATGTGTCCCATATTCTTTGATGATATCACATCCTCTCACAAACTATTAATGGTCATGTGGAGCACCTTTGGGAAGTCTTTAATCATCTTAGGAAGGCATCAATAAAACTCTAAGCTTTGAAGTGCTCCTTTTAGTCAAAATGGAGTTAATCAGACATAAGGTGTCAAAAGATGGTATCCAGATCATACTGGACAAAGTCAACACCATTGAAATGATTTTGCATCACCAGAGCCTGAGAAATATCCAGGTATTCCTTTGCATGATGGGCTATTATCATCAGTTTATCCCTTGGTTAGGTGACCTGGCTGAGGCTCTATTACCTCTTGCAGAAGAATGTGCCTTTTGAGTGGCGGCCATAAAAATACAGGCTTTTAATGCATTGAGTACTAATCTTTGCACCAAACCCATTTTAGTCCATCTGCATTTTGATCAGCCTTTCTTGTTATTAACAGATGTGAGTGATGTCGCCGTTGGGGTTATCCTGTCCTGGCATGATGAAAATCAGGTTGATCACCCAATAGCTTATTTCAGCAAGACCTTGAGCAAAGCTGAACAGAACCATAGTATTACTGATTGAGAATGACTTGGCTGTCTTGCTAGCAATCAAGAATTTCTAGTCCTATCTCTATGGCACCCACTTCACCATTGTCATTGATTATTACTCACTCTGATGGCTGCAGCAGATGAAGGGCCAGATGCTCATTTAGCCAGATGGGCCTTAGCCTGCAGACTATAAATTCACTATTATTTATTTCATGGGAGTGATTCACTAGAATGCCAATGTTCTCTCTAGAAGATGCTAGTACTGGCTGCATTAACCTCTAAGGAAGTCTGACTGTATGATCTAAACAGCTAACTAGAGCGCTGGGAGTTAGAAACTTCTGAGATCCAAGCTGAGCTCAGAAGATAACCTGAGACACTCAGATCAAGGATGGAATATTATATAAAAGGGTTAATAAATGGCTTACCAACATCCACCCTTTCTCCTGAACTGACGTTATCTTAGAAGGATATGCAACTGTGGACACATGGCAGCAATGAAAAATCACAAGTGGCTAAAGACATGATGTTACTGGGATAAAATGGTAGAAATCATCAAGAGGTTCTGAAAGCTTGCATTACTTGCCAATCCCAAGATTGAGCCAGTCCTCAATATTAGCACTCAGTTGTTGCCCAGATGGGTCCTTTCAGTGTCATCAGCATTGATGTAGTAGGCCCTCTTCCCACTGGGCTGCATGGCCATAAAATATATCTTCCTAATCATTGACCATCTGACCAAAATGGGTTGAAGCACATTTAGTCCTCACTGCCACTGCAAAAGCCATGAATCTCTTTCTTATTTGATTATTTTCACTCAGCATAGATTTTTATAAACTTAACTTTTGGACAATAGGATAAATTTTATCTTGCAGGTAATCCAAGGACTTACTTCACTTTTTGGTACTAACCAAATTTCACTGCCCCCTTACAACCCATCAACCAATGGGGCAATGAACATGCTAACAGAACCCTTGTCTCTATTTTGAAGAAGCTGGCCACCTCGGATCCTGCTCATTGGAATCATTATCTTCTCAGCGCTTTGCTTGTTACAGAATAAGCTACCATCAAATCATCAAGATGTCCCCCTTCAAAGCTCTATATGGCATGCTCCTCAGTTATCAAGCAGCAATCAGCCATTGCTCAAAATACCTCTGCATTTAATAAACTTTGATTTAACTAAGAGGGCCTTAGCCAATGAAATAGTCCAGCTCAAGATCTAGCCACACAAGGCATCATCACCACCACAGAAAGGGAGACATCCTGATAAAAAATTTGGCTGACCCTCATTACCAATTTATCAATCATGTGACCTCATTCTACTATATCACCATCACCTCAGAGGTCAACAGAATAAGCTTGACGTCCTTTGGTCTAGACCTTATAAGGTCATTCATAAGGTGAACTCAGAGTACTACATTACCAATGTCAATTAGGGGACAGTAGTGAATTGAGTACAACCAATTTTTTTCAGCCTATACCCCCTTCTGACAAGATCTTGAGGAGGCGTTTTTCAGGATTTTTGATGACAAGTGAGTCAAAACCTTGCTCCTAAATTGAGCCTTGGTAGATTGACTCTCAAACCAGTATGAACTGAGCTTTACCCTAAAGTCACCAAAACTAGATTCAATTGGGAAACATCACACATGAGAATTGATGGAACCATCTTCAGGAATCCTGTCACCACTTCCCAAATCATGAGAGGCGCAGCTCCCACTTCTGTGGTCATAAGGGCGACACAGAACAATGAGGGTGCTGACCAGGTGGTTGATCTAGAAGGCAATGAAAAGATCCCATGAAGGTCCTTGAGGCATCATGTTACATACGCCCTATGAACAAAGATGTTTTCTAACTTAATAAAGTAGTCTATATTCATCCCATTTTTTCATTTCTTGCCCTCTTTACTAGTTTAAAGCATTGAGTCCATTTTTGAACAACAGCGTCAGTCAAGAGAATTGTTACGCTAAGACTCACCAACTATTTTTATTTTTAGAGTGCCAAGTCATACTTAGGCCTTATCAAATAGAGGATCATTCCTATGATAAGAGAGGTGAAGGGACCTATTGAAGCAAAGATACCAAAAATAGAGATACTAAATAAAATTGTTTAACTTTATCAAGAAATAATTTAGGTGTCTCTATATATTAATTTCAACAATATGATCCTCATAAGGAAAATTAACAATATAAGTATTAGAGTTCTATATGGATCAAGGCTATTCATTAGATAAAGCTTCCAGGTTCATGAATGCCTTTGTAGCATAACTTTGATAGATGAGATATATGGTGTGAGTAGCCCAAATCTGATGAGACTGGGTATCTCTTAAGTCAATCATCAGGCAGATTCAAGTTTGTACCCTTTTGAGGGTATGACTTAATTACTGCCTCATATGTCACCTGATATAGTGGTCACTTGACCTTCAGATTATCCTCTGCTTTGACTTGCCAAATTTGTCTTGGGATTTTTGGCTCAAGTTGGTCCAATGAAATTTCATTATTGTGTTGAGCCTTATTAATTACTAATTTTTAATATAATTCAATATGTGATTCTTTACCCTCTTTACTGGTTTAGGTGTCAATTACCTCATATTGTTTTATTTATTTATATTAAACCTATCTTTTCTGATACTCTGGTATTCAACATAACCCCCTCAATAACGTTATCAAGGAATTACTGAAGTAGGAGTTGGGTGTGTACTTGGATTGTAACAGTTGAAGAATTGATTGAATAATCATATCTACATTTATAAGTGATAGTGTATGGTCCATCCCAGATGGGAAGCAATTTTCCTCCTTGGGCGCTATGTGATTGTGTTAGTACAAGACTAAATTAGAAATCTCAAAAGTGGGTAATGGTTGGAAAATTGCATTTGCTAGCGTTCTCTAGTAACCATTTTATCTAAATTTGCCATTGCCTCTGATTGAAGTTAGATAACTTTAAAGATAATCTTCTTAGGATTTTCTCAGGTTCTTTAGCATTATCACTGGTAACTTTGTGGGCTAGTAGAGCCAGAATTCTATGTTATCTTATGTATAGGGTCTTGAAAGGAGACATTTTGGTTATATGATGAAAACTTATCATGTAAGCCATCAATGCACTTTAATGTATTGGTCCCAGTGTATTATATCTTACGTATCCATCTCTTTTGATATTAAAACTAGTGTTTGACTTGTTCTTTCTACATTCTCATTAGTAGATGGGTTGTAAGCGCTGAAAATATTTGTTGAGTTCCAAAGCGCATAGCTAAGATTTTCACAACTCTAAAAGTAAAGTTTTTTTCCATTTTTGCTAAGCAATACCTGTGAGAAACCATGACTAATAAATACATATTTCTATAAGAAACTGCGGTAGCCTTGGTGGTCTGTGAGGGAATGGCATCTGGCCCACTTTGTAAAAGATTAATCCCTACCAGGAGATATTTATTTCCTCTTGTAGATTTAAGTAGTGGACTTATGACATCTAAGCTAATGGTATGGAATGGCCGCTGAGGGGCATGGGCTGATACTTGTACTTAGCCTTATGTAGTGTATCTGAAGAGTTATGCAAGCATCTAAGGCTTCCACTACAGAGTCCAGTATTTCTTCCCAATGGTATCAATCCCTGATCCATTCATAAATTTTTCTGAATCTTCATGTTCTAAGATATTATGGGCTTCCATTATAAATGATATCCATTCTGTAAGTCACAAGTAAGGTAACCAGCCAGTTCAAACCTTTTTGAATAGTAGTCTATAAATTGGGACCATCTAGTACTAAAAAAATAGTAGTCTATAAAGAATTTTAGTATCTTGTAAGTTTTTCAACATTGTTTGAGCTGTTTCATCTTCATCCTCCTAGAAACTGGCTTCATAACTAGGTCATGTAACTGTTCAGTTTTGTCATTGTCTATATGTAGTAAGGGCCAATTAGGTCAGTCCATCTACGTTCATGTGCTTTATCCCAGATCAATGACAATGTTCATGAATAGTGCTGAAGTTAAAGAGCCCATTGGGCTAGTCTTCTTGTTAGATCTTTCATGTTTTAAAGCCACTACAAAGAAGCTTAGTCTGTAACAACTGTTAAGTTTATACCATACAAGAAGGGCCATAAATGTTTCACAATGGGTACTTCTATGCATTATTTCTCCATGACACTGTATTTTGCTAAGTCTTTAAGGGCATCTTGCTGTAATAGGACATTGGGTGATCAACGCCTTAATCATGCAGTTAGGAAAGTTTAGCCCTTATAACTATGTTAGAGGCATCTGTAAAAAGGATGAATGGCTTCCCATAGTCTGGGTGTTGTAAAATTAACTTTTTTAAACAAATCCTTTATAGTCTCAGACATAGTTCTTTGCTCTACTCCTCAAATGAAAGGAGTGTTTTGGAAAGAAAGAGGACAAGAGGTGTTGAGTTTCTGGGTTTTTTGCTTCAGAGGGCTGGTTCTTCTTTAGATGCGGAATGGAGCTTTGTGTGTCTATTGTGTGAGGACAATAGACAGGATGGTGCTTATAATTTAAGTAATAGCTTATTGGTAGCACTCAAATTGTATACCCTGTAATTTAATTGGACGATGGCACGCCGCCCTGATCCTACTGATCCCAAGTAAATACTGACTAATACAAAGTAAAATACTAATGCAAAAAGTTTATAAGTTAAATTATAAACTAATCCAGTAGTTATGTGTTTTATTAGTGTCAACTTAAGGGTTATTTATAGGGTTCAATGCTCACCACATCTTACCCATGACATCTCATTTTCAATGGCACTTGGCCACATAAAAAGTTTGTAAGAACATCTACAAATACTTTGACTCAGGGCATCATGCTCAGCCTCAGGGTCAGAGTAAACACTGTCATCATTCTCAAGATGGCATTTTGGACACCTTCAAAATAGGTGAACCGATTCACTTTTACATGTAATTGGCAGCACATACCAAGGCAATTTGTATCACTAATTAGTAATTAATTCAATTAAAAACTCGACCAACAATAAAACTATTTTTGACATAGACCAACAAAGCCCACATGCCCGAGTTATTAAGTCAAAACTTAATTTAAGTCCAACTAACTAGGCTTTTCTTTCTCTTAACAATCACTTTAGCTACTACAATTTGATTTGAACAGCAAATTTGGATAATCACACACAGGAAAGGTGGGCGACTTTAATAAAAAAAATAATACAACATGGGTGAGCGTCATGGCAAGTGGTGCGCTTAACGGTGCAACTAAGGGCAAGAAACGCCCTGGAGGGGGACCAGAAACCCAATCTGCAAAGAAATTGCAATCTCAGACACCATCTGGGTTTATGGTATTTACTGTAAAGCACGTGCAATACATGTACATTCAATTCAACCAACCTTTGTCAAAGGTGGAACATTGGATCAGACTCTTCCTTGGGGATGAGTCACCAACCCTGTGGGAGAAAAAATGTGAGGCACAGCCTTCACTTTTCCCTCATGCGGTGTATGTAGCCACCAACAACATGAGCCACAGCTGGATTGATATTGGTTTTGAAACAGCCAATGAAGCTGATGCCGCAGCAAAAATCTGCGTGGAAATTGCCCTCCCTGAGGGCAGAAAATTGTGCGCACCGCGCGCACCAGATGGAACAAAGCAAAAACTTTGTTCATCTCCTTTGACTCGCTCCCCACCAACCTTCCTCATAAGGTAATTGAGGAGGAGCTCCGCAAAGGTCTTGTGGCCTACAGAGAAATCCAACAACTTGTATTACAGAGATTTCACTTAATGCCCAACCTGTGCATGGGCAAAGCTATTTTTGTAATCAACCCCTTCCCAGAAGTGGAAGAGGATTTATCCAGAATTCCCCGTGCAGCAGAATTTCACTTTGCAGATGGGGGCTAGTCAGCTGCATTCTGAGTTACACCGGAACGCGCACCACCCATTTGTAACCACTGTGGCTCACTGGGCCACAAGGAACATGCATGCCCTGTAAAAGAGGGCTTAATGGAAAATGATTTTTGTGAAGAAGCTATGGATGAAGATAATGAAAACTTCGCCAAAATGACTGATGGCCACCACTCATTCCACTGGGGTAAAGATGGACTATACTCCATCGTGGACCCAGTTACAAGTAAACAGCGTAAAGCAGCACAAAAAGCCCGCAAGAGAGCAGCAGCTGAAGCGGTGGCACATGCAGAATCCGCCATTACCCTCAGACAAATTCAGGAGGGTATTTCAGATATTTACCAAACCAACCAATCAGAACAATATGCCCAGGTCAAAAATTTTCACAGTAACCAGACTGAGCCACAAAGCGTCATCAGTCATGCACATACTGAGGAACAATGCAACCGCAATTTGGGTGAAAATGCAGTGCACAATGCAACAAAGTTGAACCTCAAAAATATAAAATTCAATCAACAACCCACATCAAATCAACATGAGACCTGTGCAGGAAAAGTTGATGCAAATGCAAAAAACTGCAATTCCCTTGAATCATTGGGTCAGATCAAGGGAACCAACAATGGCAGTGAAAGAGTTGGAGTACAGATGTGGAGCATGGCCAAAATGAGCTGCGGTGGGATAGGACCAGAGGGTCCTCCCAACCACTCCTGAGGCGCCACGGGCACCTCAGTGTCAATAGGGATGTTAAATATTGTGGGAGCCAGGGCTCATACGTCCCAAGACAAAAAGCTGCCATTCATGAAAAAACCTCTTGTAGACATCTTGGCCATCCAAGAAACCCACTGCCTACAAGGGGAAGAAGAATCCTGGTCAACCAGGGTTGCACCATCACAATCAGTATGGACGTCTCACTGTGGGGTGATAGTCCAAAACAACAAAAAATATAAAATTACAAATTCATCATCACACTTGCACAGTCAAGTCCTGGTAGCAACAATCACATGCCAAGATGAAATAATTTTGTTAGCATGTATCTATGCACTGTGCACTGCAACTGAGAGAAAAAAAAATTTGAAAAAATTTCTACCCTCACCCTCCCACCAGATATCATCATTTTAGGCGATTTCAACTGCTGGGATAACCCCAATACAGATTGATGGCCTAATCCTAGGGGATACCCACCTGGACACATTGAATATCGCACAATGAAGGCAGCTCTTGGCTTACAGGATGCTCTTCCTCCCAATTCACCAATCCTTCCCCATATGACAAGACCCAACATATGTGAGGGACTGCTCATATCAATGAGTTGTATTGACCACATCCTCATCCCACAATCCCACCACTCAAGAATCTCTAAATTTACAACAAAAAAGATCAATTTTTCTGATCATCAATTAGTTACAGTGCAGTTAGCACCAACCCAATCCCACACACAGGTGTCGCCTTGGAGAAAGCTTCACCCAGAAAATATAAGATTGCCTGAGATATCTGACTGGGTTGAAAACAAGGCTACAAACCCAGAATTCACAGCCCCATTCACTTTGGATCCCATCGGAACATGGGAAAATTTCAAATAAGATTTAATAAACAAAACCTGACATATTGCATCATGCAAGTACACCGCGGACACAGCCACAATCAAGCGTACCTTGGCAGAACTAGACCACCTGGAAATAAATACTCTGAGATCTGGCTATAGCCCTAATTGGGGATGCAAATGGGCAGAAATTTCAGCCTGACTTAACAATCTCATCTTTGAACACCAACACAGAATCAAAGTATTGAACAAAGGTAAGTTCATAAGGGAGGCGAAATCTGTTCAACATACTTTTTCTGCCAATTCCACTCCCGCGGAAACCAGCCCACATGCACACAGGTCCGCAAGACCAATGGCACTGTGGCAACTGACCCTGAGGAGGTCAAGGTGGAAGTACACCACTATTACACCAAATTATATCACGATATGCCAACAGATCCACAAAAAATTAAAGAATTTATTCAAACTGCCAAGATACAAAGTACACCACCAAATTACAATATACTATCCCTTATCACACAGGAGGAGCTTTGGGAAACAATTCGCGGTGCACCATGTAGGAAATGCCCAGGGCCTGATGGGATACCCTCTGAATTATACAAAAAATATTTTCAACAAATTGCCCCCCTCCTATTGGCATCAATGAACCAGAGTTTGTTGGAAACACGCCTATTACCAGGAAGCCATGAATCCTACGTTATAACCTTGTATAAAAAAGGTGACAAGTTGGACCTGGCCAACTGGCGCCCAATTGCACTCTCCAACACTGACACAAAAATTCTAACAAAAATTCTAGCAGCTAGATTAGGCGCAATTGCATCTGACGTCCTATCACCCAACCAGTTTGGGTTTATACCAGGGCATTCAATATGGAACAACATTCACCCTGTTGCAAATATTTGCCAATCCAAAGCAACTGGTGCCCTGGTCTTCTTGGATCAGGAAAAGGCGTATGACCGTGTTAGCTGGCCATACCTAAAAGAATGTCTACATGCCTTCAAACTCTCACCAAGATTCATAAAATGGGCGATGCTCCTAACAGAATCTGCAACCATGGCTGTATGCGGCCCTGGATTCCTAACAAACAAGATTATACCACACAGAGGGCTCAAACAAGGGGATCCCCTCAGCCCACTGCTATACAATTTCAGCTTTGACCCACTCTTCCGAGTAAATAACTCACATCTCATGGGGATAACCGCACAAGGACAACCAACAGTCAAGATACTGGCCTTTGAAGATGACTGCGTAGCAGGTATAGCAAACAATGAAGATGCCCAACAGCTGGAACACACTCTAGAGGAATACTCCAAGGTGAGCAATGCATCACTCAACAAAAGGAAGACAGAAATCATCCTCTTAGGCAAATACACAAACAATTGGGCCACAACATCAGAACCTCACACCAACACTCAAAGAAAAAACCCAATCATTTTACCCTTTGCAAAACCTCCCACCACCACTCCTGTCTGACACCTTGGAATCTGGCTAGAATCAGGGGGATATGCTAATGAGACAATGGAAAGTAACCTGTTACAACGGGTATCCAAACGCGTCGCCTCCCTCAAGGGAAGAACCCTAGGACTAACAGGATGAGTTACAGTTGCTAACTCGCTCATCCTCCCAATACTGTGGTACCAGGCCCATGCAATAGCCCTCTCACCTACCTTTATAACCTCAATTTGCGCGCTTATCCAGGGCTGGCTGTGGCCTGGCTCTCACCCTCCTATACGGATGGAAACACTATTTGGCCCATGCTCAAGCGGAGGCATGGGACTAATAGATTTTGAGAGCCATGCCAATCACATCCTAGGTACCTGGATAAAGGAAATCCTTGCTCCAGACCTCCCGCAACAACATTGGTCCAGAGCAGCAAGGACTAACTTTGCACAGGCGCTCAAATTAACCAACACATATAGTCCACCCAGACTACTTTCATACCTTGCCAAGCACCCTACTGCAACGGGTCCACATGGAACCTCCCCTCATTTCAAACATATCCTCCAAACTATCCACCGTATGGGATGGACCATAGAGAACATGGGTACTATACAGGGAAGGGGACGACCCAGCCCCCAATTCAAATTAAGAAACCCAGAAAACCACCCTCAGAGGGATATGCTCGCAACAACCCCAAGCATAGCTAGGATAGAATACCTAGATATGCTGGACATTTCCTATGATTTAACCACACAGAAAGCAATGTGGAAAATGACACACCACCCACTCCTACAACCAAGGATAAGAGCAAACGCCTGGCGCTGTTTGAGAAGGACCTATAGGGCGGCGGACCGCTTCAACTCCCTCCACAAAACATGTGCAGTATGTGGAGGGGAGGGATCCCTACATCACCGCCTAGAAACATGCCCCCCAACCAAAGCTATATGGCAGGAAGTTGCACGCCTGCTCAAGATTCAAAACGAACAGGAATTCTTGATATCAAAGAGTATCTTTGCTCTCCAGATTGAGTCACCAATCCCATCTACACTCCGCTCTCTAATAATACCCATTGCAATGTGGGCAATACACACAATTTCATTAGATGCATTTAAGGGCATGGTCCCAACCATTCATGGGATTATTAACAGATTCCATGTCCACTTACTAGAGCACTTCCAAGCCTGGCTCTATGGATATATGAGACCAAGACAAAAAGCGCTCATAGAATCATGGTTCCCACTCTGGTTCCTCCACACAGACCCTTTCCTTTACACCTGCTCCATAGCAGGGGAAACCCCCTCAGAGTATTGCGCCAACCCCTCCATACCTGGCAGTCCCGCTGGCAACAGGGGTAACTTGAGTACCTTGGGGTGCCCAATTTTTATATTTCTTAGTTATTCTCTTAGTTTCACATATATTCGGTAATGTCTGTCCCCTGGTCAGCTTACCTTGGTTAAATAAAAGTCCAACTAACTAACAAAGCCCTTGAGCCCATGTCATCATAATTGAATATTATTAAGTGAAATTGCTAGGCCGCGGATCCTAAGCTTTGCATAAGCTTAGAATATACCTGGTCTATAATCGTTGATATCTGATATGATCCATAATAAGTTTTAAGCATGCTAACTTTATTATGTCCCTATCAAATATCCAACAATTAGGTCCAGTCAATTACTCAACACTTCCCCCACCTTAACTGATTATAAGCGGCGGGTACCCTTCTTCTTGGGTCACAATGTCTAGCTTTTTGCGCTCCTCCAAGTACAAACGTTATCTCAATAGCCTTTCCACCTCAGACTGATGAGCCTTCCTAAGGTTAAGCAAGTCCATGCAGCGCGCAATGGTCAACTTGGGTGTGTTGCCCATGAGTTCTCAAACTGTGTTGACTAGCTACACTTCCACAATAATAGAAAGTTCAGCTTTGCAACCCACTGCAATAGCACTAATTGATCAACCTGAACAAGTCTCCGTGGCTTCATGTGCAGTTAGTCAAACATCCCAATGGGTCAAGCGGAATCCCCTTTTGACATATTCAATATCTCTTCAGCCTTCTGAAGCCATTCAGTCCAAAGAAACCCTGATACAAGATCAATTCACTTTGGATGGGGATCTTCTTCCAGACTTCTTGTTTTCGCTTTTTAACATATTCACTTCAAATAATCTTGCTTCCTCCCTTCATGCGGGCAGCGTGGCTTTGTTGGGTCTTGAGCTTGATTCAATGTTGGAGCTTGTGAACGCCTACTTGTCATCCACACTTACAACTGGTCCTGAGGTTACTGCATATGATATCTTTGAGGCCAACCAGGCCCTTATTTTTGCTAACACTGTTGCTAGGATTTGGTGTGAACCCACTTTAGTACATACCAATTTTCACATCACATTGGGCCTCAAGACTCAGATTTTGAAGGATTGGCGCATCCTGGTGTTGTACTGAGCCCTTTGTAAGAGCTTGGCTAAGGGGCTTCCTGAGAAGTATGTCCCCCAGATGGCTCTTTTGGGTGCATGCATTTGCTTCCCTCCTTTGTCACTACCTATCGATACCATGCCTGACATGCGCAGGGTATTAGATGAGGCCCATTCCCAAATGTTTCACACAAAGAGTTCCTCCCTTCTGTTTACCCCTGCCTTGAGAGCCTTCTTGCTGATTGTATCTTTCTTTCAGTGGCATTTACTCCAGAGTCAAACCTCTTCCACTTATTCCAAAGTCAGTTCCAATGAACTTTCCCTTTAGTTCAATGGCCTTTCCTAAGCCAACAGGGCCAGCGTGCCTGGTGCTGAGCTTTCTTGGGTTTGGCACATCTCCTCCAGGGTCTAGATAGTCAGGATTTTTATGAAATTCACATCTCCCCAATTCCATTGCAGGTTTCTCCAGTTCAATTGCGCTCTCTTCCCCCTACCAAAGAGGGGATACCTAGTTCTAATGCCAGCAAGGCATCAAATCAATAAATTAAATCTATGGCTTGCAATTGTATATATATATTCTTTTTCATTATTAAATATTTATTATATCCAAATTTTTAATTAATTTTTTTTCTCTTTTTTGTATTATTATTCTTTATGATATGGATGAAGGAACTTAGCATGTACTTGATTCACAACCCAGCCGCCTTGATCCTTAATGGTATATATGTCTTCAGAAAATTTCTCCAATATGATAAATGGACCCTTCCAAAGCGAGGCTAGCTTGTGCGCACGGCCTGCGCTATGAGTGTCACAATATACTACTAAATCTCCTTCATTGAACTTAGTCACCATATCTCATTAAGCGTCATTGTAGCTCTTCTAAATATTTTTTCAACTAAATATGTTTTGATAAGCTTCAGATTGCAACTTAATTAAGGTCTTCACTAGTTGCCTGACATAATTATTTGAGTTAAATGCATCAGTCAAACTGAGTACTGAATATAATAATGGAGGCAGAGCGGGCTGTCTACCATACAAAAGTCAAAAATGGAGAGTGGCCTGTGCTGCTGTGGTGTCCAATATTGTAAGCAAACATGGTCACACTAATTGAAGTTGCCCGTTGTGAAGGCGCCAAGGCTGCGTTTTTGCATAAAATGCTGACTAGAGTGCCATTCACTCGCTCTACCATACCATTAGTCTCAGGATGTAACGGTGTTGACAACACTCCTTTGATGGACATCAACTCATTTAGCCGTTGTACCAATTGGGCAGTAAAATTTATGCCATTGTCCATCAAGATCTTCTGGGGGCATCCGTGCTTATAGATATCTTTATCCATAATGAACTTGGCAGTAGTTAGGGCCCCAACATCTCAAATTGCTTTTGCTTCCACCCATTTTGCTAGATAGTCAATAACAACAATTATGTATTTGTTGCTTAGGCTACTCACAGGCAAAGGGCCAATTACATTAATTGACATGGTATGCTAGGCCCAGTCAGGTTTGATCAAATGGTACTTCACATCTGACTTCATAGGTTTTGTGATTTGGCATGAATGACATTTATTGAGCACATCTTGGATATCAAATCACATGGAATCCCAATAGTAACTTGATCAAATTAATTCTAGCGTCTTAGTCATTCCCCCATGTCCAACAGCCTTGTGTGCTTGTGTAATAATTTCCATTCAGTCAGAAGGTTTTGGGAAGATTTGACGTTGTCCATTGGGCTTAAGTTTATATAGAACTCCATCTCAATATTTGGTGTCAATTAATGCTTTCTCAATCACTTTTTGAACTTTGGGTGGTTCATCTCCATACTTTCAGTTAATCATTTTTTCATGAAGCTCATCAGTCAAACTGCTCAGGACAGCTACAATAGGAAGTCGTGATATTCCATCTGCATTTTGATGGGCCGCTCCAGCTCTATGAATAATTTCATAATTGTATGCTTGTAATTTCAAAGCCCAGCGGTCAAACCATCCTTCAAATTCCTTGAGATTGGGGAGTCATCATAATGAGCTGTGATCCATTACTACTTGAAACTTGGTGCCATGAATGTAAACCCAAAATTGTTTACAAGCATAAATGACAGCCAGACATTCTCTTCCAGTCACTGTATAATCACGCTCATCCTTATTCAGCGTCCTGCTGCAATAAGCAACTGGATGCTCCTCACCATCATCCCCAATCTGCAATAGCACACCACCAATTGCAGTCAACGAGGTGTCAGTTTGTATGATAAAAGGCTTGCTGAAATTGGGATATTGGAGGATAGGCGCTGAGATCATTTTGTTTTTCAAAGCCTTGAAGGCTTGTTGGCATTCCTCTGCCCAGCAAAAATGAACTCCTCCTTGTAGTAAGTAGAATAGAGGCTCAGCAATCTTTGCAAGCCCTTCCATGAATCTTTGATAGTATCCTACCATGCCTAAGAACACTTGAACATCTCTCATACTTTCATAGGTTGCATTTTGTTAATTGCCTCCACCTTTTGAGGCTGAGGCTGCAAGCCCTTGGAATCAATGATGAACCTGAGGTATTTCAATCGTTCTTTAAAGAATTGGCATTTTCTAGGTTTTATCTTCATATTGGCCTTCAACATCCATTTTAACACTTGTTTGAGGTGCTCCAGATGTTCAGAAAATGTTTGTGAAAAGACATTGATGTTATCCAGGTACACCAGAACACAGGAAAAATTAAGGTTCCCCAAGATCATGTCCATTGCGCTCTGAAAGGTTGTCAGTGCATTACAAAGCCCCTGTGGTATGTGTGTCAGTTGAAAAAGCCCTTGAGCAGCAATCATTGCGCACTTTTCCTACTCCTCTGGTGACAGCTCAATTTGCTAATATATGGAGATGAGGTCCATTGTGGTAAAGTACTTCACCCCTCCCAGATGGTCCAGAGCATTGTCAATTCTGGGCAACAGATACAAATCCTTTTTTGTAATGGCATTGAGGCATTGATAATCAATCACAACTCAATTGCTGCCATCTTTCTTCTTTACTATTAAAATGGGTCTGGCCCACGGGCTTTTGGATGGCACTATCATTCCACTTTTCAGCAATTTTTTTAACTCTTCACTGACTATTTTGTCACTGTCTCTGGGGCGCCAAATTGGCCTCATTCTAATAGGCATATGGTCCCCAGTATCAACAAAATGCTGAACTCCTTTTGCACAACCTAAATCTTGGTCATTTTTAGCAAAAATTTTGGAGTATCATTCAAACAACTCTAGTGCTTCATCCTTCTGTTGTTCTGATAATCTGGTAAACAATTCTTGAGATATTACAGTATGTGCCCCAAGGGTTTTGGTTGGTAAGCTGAACTCAGATAAGTCACCAAATTTGACATCTGATATTAACTCATCCCTTGGAAACAGATGCACAAAAGTGACTACTTGATATTTCTTGACCTTAATATTTTAGCTGGTCAAAGTTGCTAGTAAGAAATCAATCTCTCCAAGCCCCAGTATAAGTATTCTGGGTGCCACACTAGGTTCCATTTGAGAATGATGCCATGGGGGTACAACCTCCCCATACAGTCCTTCTGGAATATCCAGTGTGGTCCCAGTCCTCATAACCAGTTGATGGCCTGGAGCTATTGTTGCGTCCTTATTCACATGTAGAGGTATTCCTCAATTTTCGTTTATGGCAGTTAGCATGGGGCAGCTTCAATTCCCCCACTGAATATACCCTACTGGTATTATCCCATTGGCATAAGATATATTGATAAAATTCCTACAACAGCTTGTGGGCTTCATATCATTGTGAGAGTAATAAATTGGAAGTGATTGGCCCAATATTGTCAAGATGTTTTCTTTAAAATTGCATGAGATCCCATAGGTCCTTAAAAAACTGATTCCAATTAATATGTCATAATTGGCGTTTGGAAGCACTATAGCTGGTGCGGCTACTACCAAAGCTCCAAATTGCAGTGGCAAAGCGCTGTAAGCTCCTTCACTATTAGTGTTGTTAAGGCCTGCGGTCCCATATTCTTAATGATGTTCAATGTCTGGAGCTATTTTCAGTTTCTTAACCAGCTTCATGGAAACAATGTTTACAGGTGCTTCGCTATCAACAATAGCTACAACTTTAACTTTGTTGACCAGAATATCCACATAAGTGCACTAAGAGTAGTAAGAATCAATAGAGTTTACTAAGTGAATATGGGAAGAATCCAGAGAGTTAAGAGTGTGCTTCAGAGTATTCCCAATACTGGGACATTCATTAATAAATGTGTCAATTGGCATTGCTATATTGACCCCTTTCAGGCTTGGGGTATCTGCTGCATTGCTCGCCCATTGGCTGGAATATTCTCAAGTATTTGTTGCACATAGGGTTTAGTGACTACCTCAGAGGCTTCAGGTATGACAACCTTACTCTGGGAGCGAGTTACCGCATGTACATTTGAGAAATCTTCATTTGATACTAAAATAGAATTGATTTCATTGTTAAACAAGGTCCCCATGGCCAATGTTTTCTTGTCAATTGGGTGGGACTAGTGTCTTAGGCACAATAGAGCATCCCGCATCTATTGTGCTTGTTCTTTTCCCTCCTCCTGCATGGTATTGGGAAGGACTATGTTGACATTTTGCTGATGGCATTGGGAAGCATAGTGACCTTTACAATTGCAATTAAAGCAAGTAATTTCACTCACTGGCCGTGGGGCTCTTGCATTTGAGTTTTGCTCATTTCTTACAGGCGGATTACTGTCAATCTTCTTATTGGTTTCAAAGGGCTTTCCAGCAAAGGCAGCAGTTCTTGATCTGTAACCAGTATTAGGAGGGCCATAATTTTTTGAGCATCTGCGCAAGTAGTCAACCAATTCAGATGTCACAAGGTTTTGCATGAAAGCAGGCAATAGAGTGTTTGATAGATTAGGGTAAGGTTCTACTGCATGCTCTTGTGCAATCTTGGTGTCAAAATTGACCATAGCCCACGTGCCTAAGAGAACTTGAGCTTCACAATAGAATCAATCCACAAATTCATCAATTGCTTCATCTTTCTTAAAGCTGATGTTCATAAACTTGGATTTTCTGGTCAACATCCATTCTGGACCTCCAAATTCATGAAGCACGGCCTCCTTGACTTTGGCATATGTTGGGATTTTTGTTAATGTGAGGCATAATCAACTTAATGCTCCACTCATACAAGCAGTTAATCATGGTGGCTGCTTTGTTGCGGTCGCTGGCCCCATGCATGGCCATTTCAAAACAGTTGACAAATGTGGTAATACTTCCATTCTTGTCAAAGGCCAGCAGGTTTGCTGGTTTATAATTATTGCTTCCCCATTCCTGGTTATCATGATTATTTCTAGGTTGACTAGAGCCAGGTGTACTAGGGCGTTGGGGCATTGTATCCCAGTTTGAGGTGCTAGGGTTGGCCAAAGCAACCATATTGCTAGGCAGTTGTTGACGTGGCCCAGTGTCCATTTTGGTAGCTATTTCTGAAGCTTCGTCCTCATAATATTTGGAAGAATTTCCAGTCAAATGGGTTGTAGCACACTGACAACGCCTTCATCTAGAGCTCAAATTCGCTCATTGATTTCATTTTCCCAATTGGCACAATTTTGGTTTTTTAATTTTAATTTTGCAATTTCCTCATTCAGGCTAGTAGCTTGTAGCTGCAAGGTGGAAATCACTTGGTCCTTTTCTTTTTTTGCCTTCTTGCACTGGTTCAATTCTCCATGGAGATTATTGTTTGACTCATTAATAACATTAACATCATCATTGAGATTAATGATCTGTAGATTAAGATGATCAATAGAGTCTTGATTTTTCTCATTTTTCACCCGTTGGTCCCCAAATTGTGTTTGCCAGTAATTGATTTTTCCAATGTATTCATACTTCATCTGCAAAATTTGGGCGCTCAGGCATCAATACTGGTCACAAAATTCCTTATGGTTTAAATGCGCCTCTTGGGCTTCATGATTAAGCCTCATGGACTCTGAAGCATTAATAGAAGTCTGAGTGATATTGCTGACCCAAGATTTGGTGACTCCTCTTTCCTCTAAAAATTTTCAAAGATAGGATGCAATCTGTCATTTAGCTCTTGTGCTAATTTGGCTATCTGGTCATTAGCCCAATTGGCTAAGTTGTAATTTGCCTCCAAACTAGAATGGACCTCAGCAAAGTTAGCCTCCAAACGCTCATTTAAAATTTGGCCCACCTGGCTGGAGTTGCAAGAGAAGTTCACCAACTCATTAGTAGCTGCATGATGGCGGGCAATTATCATCTGAGAATTCCTAGAGGTAGGATGTACAAATTCAATTAAGTATTGGGTGATATTCTCTATCCCAATTAAATTGTTTCAGATCTGAGTTACAATTAATTGATGATGAGCAAGATATCTCATCCACAACACATCTTGCTGTCATTGGCAGTAAAAAGGGTTGCTACTATTGTCCGCGGCCCTTGTCCTATTTGATACCCTCTTAACAACTGCTGCTCAAGACGTTCCAGCTCTTCAGGTGAAATGGGGTCTTCAGGATAGGTAATAATGGGTACATCCTCTCAATTAATCTGGGACACAGTCATTTCAGTATTCCCATTAGGCCCAGCGATGATTCTGAATAATTGATTGGTATTGCTCCCCTGTTCAGCGCGGTCACCATCTGCGGTCCCAGCCATGAGCGCAACTTGTTGAGTTTTTGGGTTTTGCTTCAGAGGGCTGGTTCTTCTTTAGATGCGGAATGGAGCTTTGTGCATCTATTGTGTGAGGACAATAGACAGGATGGTGATTATAATCTAAAATATAGCTTCTTGGTAGCATTAAATTGTAAACCCTGTAATTTACTTGGATGATGGCACGCCGCCCTGATCCTACTGATCCCAAGTAAATACTGACTAATACAAAGTAAAATACTGACGCAAAAAAGTTTATAAGTTAAATTATAAACTAATCCAGTAGTTAAATGTGTTTTTTTAGTGTCAACTTAAGGGTTATTTATAGGGTTCAATGTCCACCACATCTTACCCATAACGTCTCATTTTCAGTAGCACTTGGCCACATAAAAAGTTTGTAAGAAAGTTTACAAATACTTTGACTCAGGGCATCATGCTCAGCCTCAGGGTTGGAGTAAACACCGTCATCATTCTCAAGATGGCGTTTTGGACACATCTTCAAAATAGCTGAACTGCTTCACTTTCAAATGTAATTGGCAGCACATACCAATGTGATTCATATCACTAATTAGTAATTAATTTGATCAAAAACTCGACCAACAATAAAACTATTTTTGACATAGACCAACAAAGCCCACATGCCCAAGTTATTAAGTCAAAACTTAATTTAAGTCCAACTAACTAACAAAGCCCTTGAGCCCATGTCATCATAATTGAATATTATTAAGTGAAATTGCTAGGCCGCGGATCCTAATCTTTGCATAAGCTTAGAATATACCTGGTCTATAATCGCTGATATCTGATATGATCCATAATAAGTTTTAAGCATGCTAACATTATTATGTCCCTTTTGAATATCCAACAATTAGGTCCAGTCAATTACTCAACAAGAGGTTTGGTGAGTTAAGCAAAATTTAGGTATGTATTAATGGAAATATAATATAAATCATAAGAATACATGTATATATCTGAGGCTCTTTCAGCTCAGGCATCTAGAAGATCTTATCAACTTTATTGTAAAAAGTTTAAATTCCTTCCTGCAATATGCCATGTCCTAAGGATGCTAATTTCTGTTGGAAAAAGGTAAATTTTGTGGGCTTTAGATTGATTTTGTTCTCTCATAGTATTTGAAGTACTGACTTGAGGTGGCTTATGTAATTTGTAAAGGTTTTTGTAAACACTTTTATGACATCTAGACAGATGATTATGCAGCTCTGTTTGTTATCTTTTATGATATTATTCATCACTTACTGAAACAAGGCGAGTATATTGCATAGTCCTGAGGGAGCTGGGTGGGTTGAAATAATCCTTCTGTGCATATCAATATGCATCTTTCTTGGTCTTCTGGAGATAAATCCATCTGCCAATAGCCACTAGTGAGGTCTATAATGGAGAAGAAATTTGAGCTGGAGAGTCAGAACAAAATATCATCAATACAAGGAGTCAGATAGCAGTTCTTTTAAAATTTTATCTTACTTTCAGTAATCTTCACTATTTTGTGAACACCATTTTTCTTCTTTATGGGTAACAGTGAGAATGACCGTAAATCTGGAAGGGAATAAGTAAGCTGTCATTCAACATTTACTTGAGCTTAGTCTTCATGTATTAGACATGGTTAAATGACATCATAGTGGGGACCAATCCCAAGGATAAGGCTGGGCGCCAGGAGGCCCAGAAGGTGAAGCTTCAGGCCCTTACTGACCTCAGGCACACACTAGACCAACGCTGAGTACAAGCTAAATATGCCCAGGTTGGGACTAGTGAGGTGCCTAACGCCCAGCCCCTTATGTCAGCCCAGGCATTGAAACGGACAATTTTACATAATTGATGCAAACAGTTTGATTTGGTTAGTCAAGGAATGGGGTTTCAAAACCCATTCCATTTACAAAATCACATGTTTGGGTCAAATCCAACTTCAATCGATTACATGAGTGAATTCAGTTTTGGCATATTATACCAATTGGATGGTAGTGTTTGCCTATTGGTGCATCAGTGCTTGGGCCCACTTCAGTGAACCCCATATTTCCCCAATGTAGTTTATTTCTGTTTCCCATGACCAACACTCTTTGTTGGTCGACTTTCCTAATAAAACCTTTCCCATTTTGCCCATTTTTACTTATGTGGTTTCAAACAATCCTGTGCGTGGACCTCTTCAAGGAGGTCTCATGCTACATACACCAAACCATTTTACTCACAATCCAGTTAGCTCCTAGTGCACCGTTGGTTTGCCCAGGTTCCCTCCAACCTGGGGCATTTACCCCTTTCCCCTGTGTGCACCGCATCATTTTTGGTGTGGTTTTTTATAATGATTGCACTTTTCCCTTTAAGTTATTATTGCTCCAGCATCCTCTGCTGGGCTCCAGTAACTTTGGTTCTAATGGCTAGTTTCCATGCGTTGTCTCTGTGCACTGAGCACCACCACGCTGTAAACAGGAGAGTTATAGACACTCTTCTTACTTTAATTGACCAACCCCTTAAATCTATGTGTACAAACTTTTTCCATGTGGAACTTTTCTGAAGTGGAAACAGTGGGCGCCAGCTGTGGGCTTTGGCTGTGGTTAGATGCACCGCTGTTTCCTCTTTTTCCCAAAGGTTGGAGCAACTCAGTGTTATTATGGTTGCCTCTAACTGGAAAATATCCACCCTTCATGTGTCATGGAAATGGCAAAATAAATTTAGACCAGCCTGCCAGTTGGGATGCATAAGCACCCAAAAAGCAAGCCAGAATGCCAGAGGCATTGCCAACCAAACAACTTGATATGGAGCTGGGCATTGGAAAATGATGAAACGTTGGTGTAACAACATGGTGAGAATGATCCCAACGACAAATTATACTGAACCCACTCCTGACCCAGGGGTCTTGCTGCAGGGGTGGAATCACTGAGATAGTCTTGATAGGATCCTCAGCATATGGTGCCATTTCAACTGGTGGCAAGGAGACAGATTCTCTCTTGCAACTGGTGGACATATGGCCACAATATCCCCATGTATTGCTGCCAGAAGTTAGTGATCATGGGGTTGTAGAGCTAAAATATTGGACTCGCTGAACCCAATTGACAATGGAGGGGCCATAGTGACCAAGAGTACTGGTAGAGCCCATCTGGTATATGGACTGTCAGGCTACCAGGGAAATGCCATCAAGGATGCGGTCAAAAGAAATAATAAAATTTGTTTAATTTTTTGGTCAAAATTTTATTTGAAGGAAAAGGAAGAAAATTGATCACAAATTTTCTCAGTGCTATGCAACTGATTAAATAGTGGTTGATTGGGGTAGTGACAAGTTGGGATCAGGTCCCACAATTTTGACCTAACTGGCAAATTGTTCAGGAATGGATGGGTTTGTTCCTTGAGAACTGACATCAGAAAATTTGGCAGTGGGATGAGTCACTGTCAGTTTGACCTCAAATGTCTGAACCGGGGCTCAGCTATGTTTCTGACAGTTGGCATGATGGGGTTTGGCTCAACAAGTGATAGGAATCCCCCAAGGCCACCCTACATAGGGACAGGTCCATTTGGTTGGGAATAGGTTTGGGACGCCCAACCCACCTGCACTTGGTCACTGAACCATTTGTTCAGTCAATGGCATCACATCAGCTGCAATGCCCAAATTGCCAACAGAGGGCTTCAAACCCTCATTGATGGTGCCCAATGTTAGTTCTATTAGCAAATTGATCAAATTGGAACCATTGGGCATTCCAGCTGATACATCAGTCTTCATGCCTTTTCAGCCATTTGAGATTTGGGCATTGGCTGGATTGCCACTCAAAATTAGATCTGACCAAAACAATTCAACATTCTCAGTGCAGATTTCGCTGATTCCCTGCAGCAGTTCTGCCAAGGTGAGTGTGGGTACTGGGGGTGGGATCTGAAGTGGAAGAGCTGTTACCCATCGCTCATCTACTATGTGGGCAAGATTGCCCTGAGTAACGAGGGGTAATGCCATCCTCATCGGTGTCTTTTTACTCAGGAATGGGAAGATGACCTGATCAAGAGCCAGGGGATGTTCCCCAGGACTTACATTACCCTTTCCTTTTTCCAAAGGAAAGAGCACCCCCACCAGGAAACTGCACCAGAGCCACATTCTTGTGTGCCTTGGGTAACTTTATAGCCATAATCATCATGACTTTTGGGGGGGGGGGTCAGGGAGCCTCAGGGTGGAATATATGGAAAGCTTCAACCAGGTCCATACAATTTGCGCAATTGTGCGCCTTGACCCAACTATTTTTGTAGGCTGGATACCCTTTCCAGGCCACTAGATATTGGACAGAACGTCGCGACTTCTGGGATGCCAGGATGGCCTCTACCTTGGCTTCTTCCCCATCATTGACAATGATTGGCTCCAGTTCCATGGGAATTGCACCCTTGAAGGGTGACAGCTGGTAAACATGGAAAACTGGGTGCTGCTTTCAATGCGCAGGAAGCTTCAGACAGAACGCCCCATTACCCAATATCTCCTCCACTAAATGGGGGCCCAAGCACTTACTGGCAAACTTGCGGGAAGGAGTTTGAATTTGCAAATGATGGGTATCAAGCATAACGTAGGAACCCACCATAAAATCATGACCCAGAAGGTGCTTGCTATCCGCAAACCACTTGTAGTCATTGATGGCTTTAACAAGGTGTTCCTGTATTAAAGCTTGGGTTAATTGGATATGGGCAGTGTGGTCCGCGGCAGCTTGAACCTTAGGCTGCAGGCACAGCCCACCCAAAAATAAAGGATTATAACCCAACGTTGCTTTGTAAGGAGAAAACCCTGTGGACATGTGAGTCCCATTATTATAAGCAAATTGAGTGATGGGCAGGTCACCGGCTCAAGTATCCTGCACTGCTGCAGCATAGCAACGCAGGTACTGTTTGAGGACTTGATTAACCCACTCAGTCTGTCCATCAGACTGAGGGTGATACGCCGTGGATCAACAGGGGGATATTTTCAAGATTGATAGGAGTTCACTCCAAAACTGCGTGGTAAACTGTGAACCCCAGTCACTGATGATCTCCTGGGGAAGACCAAACATCAAAACACATGGTATACAAAAAGGCGGGCAGTTTCTTCTGACATAATCGTGGAAGTACAAGGGATAAAAAGGGAAAATTTTGTGAAATGATCCACCACTACCATCACCACTGTGAACATGTTAGAATAGGGAGTTCAACAATAAAGTCCATGGACACCGAGGTCCATGGATCTTCTGCCTGCTGTAAGGGGTGCAGGAGGCCATTTTTGCTTGAGCAATCCAACTTGGCCCTAGTGCAAGTAACACAATCGGCGATCCAAGCCAGAACCTCTTTGGTCAGTCCTGCCCAATTAAAGGTTTGCTTGATCAGATCAATGCATTTCTTGTTACCAGGATGTCCAACCATGGGGGAATCATGATGTGTGCAGAATACCTCCAATTGAAAGGAAAGAGGAACCCAAATGCGAGAAAAGAAATAAATGAGTCCCTCTTTTAAAGAGTATAGAGAGCAATTTGTGACTTGAGTGAACCAAATGCTCAACCAACTCCACGCCTTCAGAGCAGGCCATTTGACCAGCTAAAACCTGAGCCAATAATGGGGTGTCAGGAGCCAACATGACAGAGGAAACAATGGGAGGGATGATTAACAGAATCTGAGCGGCAGGGATCATGGTAACAAGATCCACCTCCTCAGGTTTCTGAGGGACAGTGGGTGGGTCTGCGGCTTAGGAAATTGGGAAGTACATTGAGTGCACCTTTAATGAATTCATATTTGAAGTTAAAACTGCACATGTTTCAGTAGGTTCAGGCCTGCTGATGCACCAATTTTTGGGGCTTGCAGAAATACAAAAGGGCCTGGTGATCTGTGCGGACCATTAATTCATGGCGGGCACCCTGCAACAGATACCGCCAAAGAGTTAATGCCCATGCAACAGCTGCCAATTCTTTGTCATAGATGGCCCAAGGCTGCTCCATGGCTGTGAATTTTTGGGAAAAGTAAGCGACCAGATGTTCAAGACCATCATGCTCCTGAAGCAACATTGCTCCCACCGCTACCAATGAGACATTGCATGCAACACTTTACAATTTGGTGGGATTGGCATGTTTCAAGATAGGTGGAGACATGAATACCTCCTTGATTGATTTGAACGCCTGCTTACATTTGGGCTTCCAACAAAATGGTACATTTTTCCCAGTAAGGGGGTGAAGTGGCGCGGCCAACTGGGAAAGTGCTAGGAAATTTTTTTAGAAAAATGATAGTTCCCAAGAAACTCTGAAGTTGTTTCTGCATAGTTGGAGTTGGCCATTCTCAGATCACATCTGACTTGTTGGGAGGGGGCCATAGTGACCAAGAATATGGTAGCGCCCATCCGGTATATGGACTGACAGGCTACCAGAGAAATGCCATTAGGGATGCGGTCAGAAAAAATAATAAAATTTGTTTAGTTTTTTTAGTAAAATTTTATCTGAAGGAAAGGGAAGAAAATTGACCAACAATTTTCTCAGTGCTATGCAACTGATTAAATAGTGGTTGATTGGGGTAGTGGCAAGTTGGGACCAGGTCCCACAATTTTGACCTAACTGGCAAATTGTTCAGGAATGGATGGGTTTGTTCCTTGAGAACTGACATCGCAAAATTTGGCAGTGAGCAAGTTGCTATCAGTTCAACCTCAAATGTCTGAACCAGGGCTCATCTACGTTTCTGACAGTTGGCATGATGGGGTTTGGCCTGACAAGTGACAGGAATCCCCCAAGGCCACCCCATGTTGGGACAGGTCCATTTGGTTGGGAATGGGTTTGGGACGCCCAACCCACCCACGCTCAGTCGCTGAACTGTTCATTTGGTCAATGACATCACATTGGCCGCAATGCCCAAATTGCCAACAGAGGGCTTCAAACCCTCATTAATGGCGCCCAATGTTAGTTATATTAGCACATTGATCAAATTGGAACCAGCGGGCATTCCAGCCAATACCTCAGCCCTCATGCCTTTCCAGCCATTTGAGATTTGGGCATTGGCCAGATTGCCACTTGAATTAGATCTGACCAATTTCAATTTGACAATCTCAGTGCAGATTTTGCTGATTCCCCACAACAGTTCTGCTGAGGTGAGTGTGGGTACTGGGGTGGGATCTAAAGTGGAAGAGCTGTTACCCATCGCTCAACTACTATGTGGGCAAGATTGCCCTGAGTAACGAGGGGTACTGCCATCCTCATCGGTGTCTTTTTACTTGGGAACAGGAAGATGACCAGATCAAGAGCCAGGGGACGTTCTCCAGGACTTACATCATGCTCATACCTGGTGGATATGGATGCTTCAAGGTCCAAAATTTGAGATTCCCTGACTTTTCACCAAATTTAACAATTTTAAATTAAATAAATGAGTTGTCCTCTGACAGCATGTTCAGACAATGCCAGTGGAATCAGCACAGATGGGCCTGGAAGTGTTGGCCTTGAATTACGTTGGGCCTTCCATTGCAATTGGGGGAATAGGGTCATTTGCGTCTAAAAATGCGTTTTATGATGAAAATCTTATCCAAACCTCTGAGTCGTTTATTAGCTCTTATGGCCTGGATGAGAACCCTATCCCAGTATATCAAATAACCTCTGAGAACCCTCGTTTGACCCCTACCATGATCCGTGGCACTCAGGAAGTGGATAAAAAACTTCGTTTTAAATATGATAAAGTATATGCATCTGCAGAAGACATGGTGGGGTATGTGGCCTCAGTAGTAAGAGTGGCCAACTATCCCTCCCCCTTCTATGATTCCAAAACATACCTTGATGGTGTGCTAATGCCAGAGGATGAGTTTGTTGATGATGTTTTGGCGTTGTCTGCTATTAATCAAGACCATTCAGGGTTTTTTCTACTGTCTGCTACCCTTTCATCCCCTTTAGGGAAATTCAGCACCACTGTACTGGTGAATACTGGTGCCTTTAATAACTTTATGGACCAAAGCCTAGCTGACTACCTGGAGCTGAGTTACTTTCCAGGTGATATGGTTATGGGAGGGGCGTCCCAAGATATTCCCACTCTGAAGATTAGGGGGACAGTGGACTATCAGGTTGGCAAGTACCACTTGTCCAATCACTTCCAGGCTGTCAAAAACCTCTTGTTCCCTATCATTTTGGGAGTTGAGTGGTAGCGGAAGTTTGACGTTAAAATTAACTTGGAAGAGAATACCTTATCCCTTACCTTAAAGAATGGTCGCACATTAGTCCTTCCTTTGTCTGAGGCTAACGCCCAGGATGAATTGCCCCACTGGCCCCACCTTCACCCTTTTAGAATTGCCCCTTTGCTGAAGCCCTCAGGGAAGTTCCTATACCTTCTTGTTTGGAGGGGTTGGAATCCTCTTTTGATGCAGCATCCGCTAGTGCACTCCCTGAGCACTCTGAATTCAGTTGTGACTTCAAGCTCACTGTGGATCTGGTGCATATATCTTCCCCCATTTACCCATTGACTGTCCTGAAGGAAGAGGCGTTGGATGTGTTGGTGAAGAATCAGTTAGCCAAAAATGCGATTTTTAGCGTAACTCCCCTGTATGCTCCCCACTTCTCTTTGTTGAAAAATCTGATGGTACTCTACGCCCATGCATAGACTATGGAAACCTCAATAATGTCACTGTACCAGATCTCCATCCCATCCTTTTAGATTTTCAGATTGCTCGCTATGTAGAGAAGGCTAAGGTTTTCTCTAAGCTGGATTGCCTCAATGCGTTCAATCAGATTTGGATTAAAAAGGGACAAGAGTAATTACTGCACTCCATACCAGAAAAGGGATTTTCCAGTTTTGGGTCATGCCCTTTGGGCTTAAGAATGCCCCTGCTATCTTTCAACGCCGCATTGATGCAGCGTTGGGGGACTTTTTAGGGGTATGCGTGGTTGCCTATATGTATGATATCCTGGTGTTTTCCCCAATCATGAGTCCCACGCAGTACACCTTTGGCAAGTGGTGGAGAGGTTGAAGGCAGCCAGCCTTACACTAAAGATTAGCAAGTGTGAATTTTTCAAGTTCCAGGTCACTTTTCTGGGCAACGTTGTGTTTGACCAAGGACACATAATAACTCCAGACAAAAAGAAGGCTATCTATGAGTGGCCCTCCCCCACCTCATTCAAGGAATTGAGGAGCTTTTTGGGTACATGTACGTTCCTCAAGAAGTTCACACCCAATCTCTCCAAGGTGGCAGCACCCTTATATAAGGCTAGTGGTGCCAAGGTGCTTCAGTGGTCCCCCATTTTGGAGGATGCTTTCCAAGCAGTGAAGTGCACCCTATTGTCCACGTCTGTCCTTCACCATGTAGACCCTTCAAAGGAGTTCATTGTGTCTACTGATGCCTCCAACTTTGCCATGGTGGCTGCCTTGTTACAAGTAGATGAAGATGGGATAGAGCAACCGGTGGTATATTTTTTAGGAAAATGTCTCTGCCTGAGTTGAATTACGCTATTTGTGACAAGGAGTTACTAGTAGTGGTGGAGGCGCTGACTTATTGGCGTCACCACTTTCATGGCTCTACTTAACCATTCCAAGTATGTACAGATCACTGTGCCTTGCTATACTACCAAGCCCCTCATGTCCTAACCTCACGGCAAACCCATTGGCATGAAACCCTTGCCCAATTTGACTTTTCTTATGAATTCACCAAGGGCAAGGATAATGGTTTTGCAGGTGCGTTAAGCTGCAACCCTGCTTAGGCTCCTGATCCAAAGGAGGTAGAAGTCCATAACACACAGGTGATGATTCCTCCAAATAAAATTGTGCCTCAACTCCCTCTCCACTGGCCAATGGGCCAGCGCTTGCACCTATGGAAAATGCAGAGGAATATGGTATGTTCATAAAGGTGGTCCTTTCTCAGCCATTATCTGCTGAACATACTATAGTACTTGCTAAGAGCGCTTTAAATCAAGAGGACCTATCCAGGGGTTATTACATAAAGGATGAGATGGTGTGGTTTCAGGGGCGCCTTTGGGTACCTGCTGGACCACTGCGGCTAAAATCATCCAGGACCATCATGATGGAATCACCATTGGTCATCCTGGGAAAGCAAAGACCTTGTAGTTGATATGTCGCACATACAACTGGAAGGTCTTGCCTGCTCAGGTGGAATGGTATTGTAAGGATTGTTTGATCTGCAACCAAATGAAGCCAAATAGGCAACCTTTAGCGGGGTTGTTGATACCAGTCCAGAAAGCTGAAGGGCCCTGGACTTCTCTACTGGTGTATTTCATTGTGGAACTACCTGTCTCTGATGGTTATAATGCTATCATAGTGGAGGTGGACCGTTTTATGAAGTTCGCCCATTTCATTCATTGCAGAACTACAATAACCGTGGCTGAGATGGCTAGGCTTTTCATCACGCATGTGTTTGTGCTCCATGAGGTTATCCAAGAGTTTATCAGTAACTGGGGACCCCAATTTACCTCCGTTTTTTGAGAAGAGTTGTATAAGACTCTTCAGATTTGCCCTTGCCGTTCAACTGCCTATCACCCCCAATCAGATGGGCAGACAGAGTGAGTGAACCAGTGCTTGGAACAGTTTCTGCGTTGTTACACCGCCACAGATCATTCATATTGGGTTTCTCACCTCTCTATGTCCCAATTTAGTTAACAACACTATGCATTCTTCTATCAGTTGTTCCCTTTTTCACCAACCATGGCTTTAACCCCACCTTTAACATGGATCCCAGCTGTGGTTCTAAGGTTGAAGCGGTGGTGGACTTTGCCAAGACTATCAAGAAGGTCCACCAAGGGGTTTCCACAAGTTTGGAGGCGGCAATGCAAGTGTATAAGGAGAACGCTGATGGTAAATGCCAAGTGGGTCCCACATATAAGGAAGGGGATCTTGTGATGCTTAATGCTTGTAACATCCCTATCAAGCAGCCATGCAAGAAGCTGGGACCAAAGAGGATTGGCCCCTACCGCGTTTTTAGAAAGGTGGGCCATGCTTCATACCAGCTAGATCTTCCTTCTTCATTTTGGATCTTCTCTGTCTTCCATGAAACCAAATTGACATTGTTTGAGGGGCCCCCACCAGAGACTCCTGAGGCCTATCTTGTGGATGGGGCACCAGAGTGGGAAGTGGAAGAAATAGTTGCATTCTGCCATGTTAAAAGAAGGCTTGAGTATCTGGTATCCTGGAAGGGTTTTGACACTGCAGAGAACAGTTGAGTTTCAGCGTGCGACTGTGTGCATGCCCAAGATCTGATTGAAGCCTTCCAAAAGCGTTTCCCCCAGGCTGCTGACTCTCAACTTAAACCAACCGTTGCCACCATGAAGTTGGCCCCAGCTACAAGAACTTTTCCCTTGCGCAAGCCCCTGAAGGGGGGTTGAGCCCCATTGGGAGGAGAGGGTAATGTCATAATTAAATGACATCATAGTGGTGACCAACCCCAAGGATAAGGCTGGGCGCCAGGAGGCCCAGAAGGTGAAGATTCAGGCCCTCCATGACCTCAGGCACACACTAGACCAACGATGGGTACAAGCTAAATATGCCCAGGTTGTTACTAGTGAGGTGCCTAACACCCAGTCACTTATGTTGGCCCAGGCGTTAAAATGGATGGCTTACATAATTAATGCAAACAGTTTGATTTGGTTAATCAAGGATTGGGGTTTCTCTACCCATTCCATTTACAAAATCACATGTTTGGGTCGAATCCAAATTCAATTGATTACATGAGTGAAGTTGGTTTTGACATATTCTACAAATTTGAATGGTATTGTTTGCCTATTGGTGTGTCAGTGCTTGAGCCCACTTCAGTGAACCCCATATTTCCCTGACATAGTTTAATTCTGTTTCCATGACCAACACTCCTTGTTGGTTGACTTTCTTGATAAAACCTTTCCCATTTTGCCTGTTTTTACTTATGTGGTTTTGAATGATCCTGTGCGTAGACCTCTTTGAGGAGGTCTCACGCTACATACACCATACCATTTTACTCACAATCTGGTTAGCTCCTAGTGCACCGTTGGTTTGCCCAGGTTTCCTCCAACCTGGGGCAATTACCCCTTTCCCCTGTGTGCACCGCATCATTTTTGGTGTGGTATTTTTTATAATGATTGCACTTTTCCCTTTAAGTTATTATTGCTCCAGCATCCTCTGCTGGGCTCTAGTAATTTGGTTCTAATGGCTAGTTTCCATGCGTTGGCTCTGTGCACTGAGTACCACCATGCTGGAAACAGGAGAGCTATAGACACTCTCCTTACAGTATTGCTACTCTACCTTCAACTTTCCATATGGCTTCATTCATATTGGGGTTAAGTCTCATACGTTGTTAATATTTGTCCAGTTTTTCATGTGTCCACAGTCAAAATCTGACGTGATGAAAGATCTTGATAATTTTTAAGTAGTTGATTCATGTATCTCAAGTTCCTCCTGATTTAAATTATAGGATATTTGAATTTGAGGAATGGCACAAATCTAATTATCCTTGGGTAGGCTAAAATCAAGGTGAGTGCCAATAAAATGTACCTTGTTAGTTTATCAGTGAATCTTATTTGAATCTTTCTAATAATTTGATGTTTCTTGACTGAGATATCTTGATTAGTAAGGTTTCAAGTAATATCTCAATAGGCTGCAGATAAACTGTGTCAAAGACTCTTGGTAAAACTCTTGGTTTAAACTCACTGACTCCATGAACACTAGTGATATGTAGCAAGTAATTAAGGGGACATACTCAGTGTTAGGTTGGTAGAACCACTTTGTTCTCTTGGTATAATTTTTGCCTCCTCAGTAGCATGAAATGATATTCCATCTATTGCATCTACTGAGTCAAAAACTTCTTTGTATTTCTTCCACAATTAGAATATTGTAAAGGCAAAACAGAAACAGGTTACTCAAACAGACAAGATTATTCCTTCTTGTTGGATTTTTTGTTATTCAGTATAAGAGGAACTTCAAAATTGAGGAGTGTTAAATAACATTCTTTTAGATTGATTCCTTTTTCATATTTGATATTAATTTTATCCAAATGAGCATATCATATGGGATATTGTATAAGGTAACTACAAGAGCTGAGAAATTTTTTGAAAACTCAAATTGTCAGGGAAGAATACACACCTATTGCCTTGGTATTGTTTGGACTAACAGTGCTATACTCATGAGTGTACTCAAGATCAGGGGCAAGTTTGGTCTTCTTGATGAGACAAGATGAGACAACGTTGATTGGGGGATCTCATATCTAAGATGACCATTACTCTGACCATCTGAATCATTACTTCAACTTTTAATAATGGTCCCTTCAAACATTGGTGGGAGGGCTAATACCTCTTTAAGGTGAAACATTGCATTTGGCTTTTGGGCAAATTCAGGATATTTCTTCTTTATCTCCATTAAACTGTGTACAATCAAGATAGGTTGAATTAACAGGGCAAGGTATTGATCAGCATCACTGGCCATATCAAATAATATTGGACACTTAATAACCTAACTAAGTAAATGTCCTCTGATACCTGGAATCTTTGATATTCTCAGTATTTAAATGATCTGGAATGGCAATATCAGTGGGTTTACCTAAAATATAAAACCTGTTTCCTCATAACCCCTTCATAATTGTTGCTAGAAATATTTTTAAAGCACACTAGATGAGCAATTGGTAGTGTTTTGATTTCAGGTACTTTAGGCTATTCAACTTAAGAGGTACATTATTCTAAGCTGACTGCCCTTTTCCCTGCTCTTAAAGGTCAGGGTTCTTTTTAAAATACTTATTGTCATTGTTAGTATTCTACTTGCAAAAAGTTTTACTTGGGCTTTTCCATCTTCTTGGGCTTTGCTTTCTCCATGGTATATACTATGGGTTTTGTGGAGGCCTTTTAGAAGGTCTCTGGCTTGTGTATATCAGCCACATTAAGCAGTTCTTCTTTAATATCTATGACAGAATTGAAGCTTCATTTGACAGACATTACGTGCATAGCTAGGTCAGGATTACTATGCAAACCATCAACAACAGCAGCTCCAGCATTGTCCAATGTAAGTCTCTAAGGTCATCAGCATTTAAGCCTCAATAAAAAAAGCAATCTGCAAATTTGACCAGGGTTTCATTTTGGTGTATGCAATCCTTATAAAGGCTTTTTTCATGCTCAAGCTTTGCTTGGAACTAAATTCTTTGTTAAGCACTTCGTCACTTCACTCCAAGTGTTTAGTTTGTTTATATGGGGCACTATAACTTTCTGAGCCATATATCTTAAACAATACACAAGATGATTAACCTTTTAATGATCAGTTGCACATTCAATAGCAGCATTATAGATGTAAAGAAAATTTGCAATACTCCCTTCTCCATGCATAAACTTGTCCTTGGGGATAGGCTTAAAGGTATTTTTTACAATTCTGTAACAATATGTACTCTGGGAGCTTCACAACCAGTAATTCTGGTATGTGTATCACTCTGCATAACTTGTCAAGAGAGTCAGTAATTTTGATTCTGTAGAGGGTTATGTTGTTCCATTTCTTCTAGATTAAGATTTGGTGCAACATCCAGTATATTTATTTATCTTTTTGAGAATGACTTTATCATTCTCCGGGTTCTTAGTGTGGATGTTCAGATCATAAATTTGTTGATGAACGTTTAATAGTAAGTTTGCAAGAGCTTGTTCTCATCTTTTAAAACCCCAATGCACTAGTTCAAGTTCTCCTTCATCTCTTTACATTCAGTGCTCTTAGGAGGATTGTCCATATTTTTTTATTCTTCTTTAAGGGTGTCCCAGCGTTGCTCAGCTTTATTGAGGTGACAGTAAATCTGGTTAATGTCTTCTTGACTAATTGATTTGCTTCTCATATAAGTATCCAATTTGTTAAGTTGCTCAGAAATGGAATGAGTAGACACTCGAGTTACACAGGATATAAAATTCTGCTCAATATGGCTACTCATGCAGTAAGTTTTTAGATTACTAACTGAGTCTCTGAGATTTATTAGCTTCAAGCTTATAAAATGCTTTAGGGTGAGCTCTATTCAGTAGTTGAGGAGCTTATGCTGTTCTTTCTTATTATAAAGGCTAGTAAAATCATGTGCCACCATTTTACCTTAGACTTTAGCATCTTGCATTAAAAGCTTTTGGGCAAAAATCTTAAAGTAGTTGCTGGGTCTTTTCATTGGATTCTGCAATATCATTTCTTAAAAGTTCTATATCTTTTTCCACATACTTGATGAAACCAGAATTGATGGTCCCCGTTTGGTTATGTAGTTGAATAATATAGAAACAACTTACTTCAATCAGTCAGAGGATGTCCCCTATAATTTGAGATGCCAAATTATATATCTGCTTGAAGGCCATCTGTAAGGCCCCTTGAGGATTAATATGATGATAGAGTTCTTTGTTATGGACTCCTAATAAAAAACAATATGTACAAGTGGCAGATTTACAAATTGCATTTTGTAGTGAAATAGATTCACATTTGAACCATATGTCTCTAAGTGAGCACTGAATAAATATAAAGTAAAGAGGGTCCTGTCCTTGACAGATGCCCTTTTTGCAGTTGGATCTTTCTTCTGGTTTATAACTTCTCAAAGTAAGATCCAAAACCCCTTCATTGGAAATCTATGTTAGATGTCAATAATCTGGGATCTCCATTGGATTTCCTTTCACTTCTTCAAATGTGACCAAGGGTAAACTTCCCATTTGGACATCTTCTCCATTTCCACTGTGCATATTGCCACCTTGAGTTCTGCTCACTTAAATATGGGGATTTTGAACTTGGGGCATCAAAAGGGGTAATCTGTTGCACAGATTCGACACTAACCAGCTTGGCTTAAACTTCTTGAGAGAGTAGTAAACTTGAAACTTGTATGCCAACTGTGCATCTTCTTTAAAATTAATCCTTTGTACATTGGAACCTTCCCTTGACCCAACAGAGCTTATATCAACATCTTTCCTTGCAAGCCTAACTTTACAAGGAGTCCTTCTTAAATGAGTGTCTTTACCTGTAGTGCACACAAGACTGGAACTTGCAGTCATTACTTTTCACTTAGTTAAAGTGAAAATCAAATAAAGGACAAACTTAAGATTTGTGAAATAGGCTGTTTATTAAAGATAAAAGCTTAGTATTTTTATACTAAATACTAAAGAATTGGGATATAAATAATAAATTGGGGGATAAATTGAATAGTGGATTGAAAAATATTGTATCTTCTTCAGAAACCTTAGTAAAGTCTCTTCTTCAATTTTTCTCTCTTGGGCACTCATTTTTTTCCAATTTCTGAATTTGTGCACTGTGACAGTGTGTGGAGCCTTTAGCATCAGGCTCATTGGTTTTGTGGCTCCTGTGCACTTTGGTGGAGTCCAAACCTTTGTTACCGTTGGTGGACTTAATTTATAGTTTGTTTGATAGCACCATTTTCTCTTCATTTTTGTTTAACTTCCTTTTTGGTGCACCATTTTGCACCTATATTGTTCTGTTTCTTCTCAAAATTACTTAAATGATTATTTCCTTTTTTGGAGCATATCTCATTTAAAGTTTCATTGTTGCTGTTTTGTCTTTCTTTGGTGATTAGATTGATTTATCATTTAATCCATGACATTATTTCTATTTCCACTTTCATAGACAATTTGTTTTGTAATATTACCATTTTCAGAGCTAAACTCATCTCAGTTTAATAATTCTTGTGCTTTAATTGGTATTTCCTCAATTCTATTAGAGGTCAAGGATTTACTGATTTTGCAGTGTGCCAAATCTGTGACAGTGCACCCAACAATTTACAGTATAAATTAGATTGTCTTCCATGAGGTGATTATTTAGATGCAGGTAATGTTAAGCATTGGCTAAGCCTCTGTAGTGAGCACCAGCCTGTGTGGCTTCCCTTTCTGTGGCTTAATGGTGCCATGGCCAAGAAGTCCAACATTTAATACTTGTAGAAGTCTAAGACTCAAAGTATTTTTATTGTTATATAAAGTCATTTTTATGTCCCATCAACTAGAGCATCCTTCATATGGTAAGAGAGATGAAGGAGCATATTGAAGCAAGGATACCAAAATAGAGATATTGAATAAAAATGGCATAACATTAATAAGAAACAACTTTAAGGTTTTATATGTTGCTTTCAACAATATGATCCTCATAAGGAAAATTAACAATATAAGTAATAGAGGGAGGCTATCTGAATCAAGGCTGTTCATTATATACTGCTTCCAGCTTCATGAATGCCTTTGTAGCATAGTTTTGATAGGCAAGATATATGGTGTGAGTAAATTAAATATGATGAGACTAGTATCATCTAAGTCAATCATCAGGCAAATTTCAGATTTGTACCCTTTTGAGGGTATGACTTAATTTTTGCCTCATGTCACCTGATGTAGTAGTCTCCTGACCTTTGGATTTCCTCTGCCTTGACTAGCCAATTTTGTCTTGGAATTTTTTTGGCTCAAGTTGATTCAATGGAATTTCCTTATTGTGTTGAGCCTTACCAATTACCAACTTTTATATAATTATTTAGGTGATTCTTTAACCCCTTTTCTGGTCTAGGCATCAATTCCCTTGTAGATCTAATTGATTGATATTCTTCCTATCTTGTCTGATACTCTGGTGTCCAAAACTATCTTTGTGGCTGCATTGAAATGGCAGTGATGAGTGCCACAATTCATAGAAATGCTAAAAGATGGCAAATTAAAAACCAAGGAAGTGGGAAATAATCTTATTTTAATCCAAATAAAGACTTAAACAAGAAATCAATACCCTCACTAATAAGAGCACTAGTTTTTAAAAAAGGGATAGGGTTTTGCAGTTAGAATTTCTATTTTTAGATATTTCAGCCCTTGGATTGACATCTTCTCAGGTTGCTGGTTAATCCTAAGTTTCACACTTGGGAGGATAGGGTCTGTTTCTGAATTGTTGCAAGAACTGATATTGGGAAAGGTGATGTGGCATGCCATGATTAGCTGCTCCCCAATTTAACTTTCTTAAACTTTTTTATAAATTGAGATGTGCTCCATCTTTGGAGTCCAGCGCTTGATCAAAAGCAAATCTTCATAAAAACATAAAAGGGATCTTGAGTAAATAGCAGAAGAGATGGTGGATTTGGTTTTAGATTTTAACATTCCTCAGCAATATTGATTGTAACTTGAACGTTGTAAATAAAAGCCATTGGAATCTTTTGAAATTTTAGGACCTTTGGGAAAAAGGGTGGCAGTATTGGGGGACTTACCTGTATCTTTTTGCTGCTTTGGTATAATTGAGGAATTTCTCTACATAAGAGCTTAATCCTTTCAACATACTAAATACTAGGTTATAGGGAGACTGGAGTGGACACAAATATAGGAGTTTCCCAAAATAAAGTATGCCTTTTCTACCTGAAAAGGGGTAGTAGGCGCCACCTTGCTTATTGCTCTTTGTGGAAAGCCTAACATGTCTTAAGACTTATACATATCTTTGAATTCTGTTCTAGCCCTTCTAACTTATTATACCTAGTTCCTTCCCAGATGTTAAAGATTATCAAATAGACAAGCTTGGTTGCCATTCAACTAAATAAAATATAGGTCTTGCAAATGGTATAGCTATATACTCTTTATTATTATTACTAGGTTAGATTATATCAGCCTTTTTTTTTAGTACTAGATGGTCCCAACCCAAGGGGGATTCATCGATGTAGATTATATCAGCCTTGATATCACCAGGGAAAAATTAATACTTGTCTATTACAAAGCATATTACTTTACTTTTGTGCTTAATACTTCTCAGATATAACTAATCATAATAAATTAAAAAATGGAGTTTATTATTAATACAAATATTTTTATCTCAGAAGTATATATACAATAGGAATATTGAATGTTATCTTTAAAAACTACTATTTTTTGGTAGTTTTTATAATAAAGGAATATGTTACTGGTATATGATCTTTTTCAAAAGTTTAAAAACCAAGGTTTGAAGTCCCTACAGTGAGTCTAAAATTTATACTCACTGCATTAGAAATTATACTATAAGCGCTTGATAAATTATCTTAAAGTGCAGGTGCTCCTCATTTTTAAGGTAATATATACTTCAAATTTATAAGAGGATATAGGGAATGCAGGGTTGATATTATCTGTCAAATTTTAGACCTAGACTTTATTAAAAATAGTTGTCGGATAGGATATAAACTCTCTTACTATTTTGTAGTTGAAGTTGAGCAATTGGGGCTTTTAGACTTTTTTGCATTCTATTGCTATATGTGATAAATGTTTAATCAGTAGATTCTGTTACTTGCTCACTTTTGATTAGTTTATACAGCAAAAATAACTATATTGTTGAATTTATTTGATCACTCAATTTGAAAGTGATGTTTACAGAAAAGAAAAGCTCTGCACAAAAATGTTCCCAACTTAATATATGCCCTCTAATTAAACGGAACAAAGCTCTAAAAGTATAAAATTCTGTAGTTTAAAATACTTTAGTTTAGTTTTAATTTATTATAAAACAACGGTGAGTGCAATTGGTCTTTAGCCCTAGTTTTTAGTGCGCTTTGTTAAGCTTTTATAATGACAGGCCTTATCATCTTTGCGCCTAATTTGAGCAGAAGTCGTCTGGTATTCGTTTTCTCCCATAGTCTTGCTATCTTGTGTCACTTTACGAGGAACGTATTTGAAAGGCTGGCCAGCAAATGCGCTAAAGATTAGTAATTTTAATGACATAAAAGTATGCGCAAAGTCTTGCCCTTACTTGGATGTAGGTTTTGGGTCCTGTTGAAAGTAAGGATGTTTCAAAGCGTCCATTGCGGTGATACGTTTTTTGGGATCGTATATAAGGAGCTTTTGCAGCAGATCAAAAGCTGCTTCGCTCTTTATGACAGGCGTTAAATAAAGAACTTAAATTATTGTAATGACTGAATTAAATTAGCAGAGAAGCTACTTTTGCAAACCTCTTCAACGAACTCAAAGCTGCATAATCAGGCATTTGGTCAATATCAGGCCAATCCGCTTCTAAATTAAAATCAGACAGAAGCAAAACATCTACTATACTGGTTGGATTCCCAAGAACTTCTATAATCTTTGTCATTTGATTTTTCTGAAAAGGGATTGCTTTTTTCTCCATACGAAGTTCTTCGCCCTTAAATAACGGCTTCCCAGTTAAGAGCTCTCCAAAAATGCAACCAACTGACCACATATCTAGCAAAGTAAATTTCATAGAAATTTAAAGCTACAAACCAATAGCCTTTGTATAATGTTTCGAACCCAAAATCAGTTCTGGTGCACGGTACCAGATAGTAACAACAACTTTATCACTGTTGTAAAGAGGTTGGATAGGCCGAAAAAAGACCTAGCTAATCCCAAATCACCAACTTTAACAACACCATCCGAAGTTACTAGCACATTTGCAGGTTTAAGGTCGCGATGAAGAACCCAGTTCTCATGAAGGTATGAAACTCCGTTAATTAATTGCCACATAAAACATTTAATGGTGTATTCCGATATTGGTTTTTTCTCAGTGTAATTATGGTGTTGGATGATTTGCTAAATTTAATCTTTATAAGCAGATTACAAAAAGTCCGATACCTGAAAGTCATGTTCGGCGTATCGAAAAACCATGTAAATAGAACGGTCCTGAAGGATAACTTCTTCAAGACTAACTAGGTTTTCGTGCTTTAATTCACTACAAAGCTAAATGCTATTAATATAAGAAAACAATAAGATAATTTACCGCAATTTCTCTACAAGCAGACTGGGAAATTCCAGAATGTTTAGCTGCTTCGCCTTCTTTTTCGGGTTTGAACTTCTTGATAGCAAATATGGTTGTATCAATTCTATTGCAATAGTCAACTAGAGAAAAATGCAAGCAAGCATACGAATTTTTTAACACTGCCTTGTAAACACGGCCATAAGTCCCTGAAGAGATGAAACCAAGAATCTCATATTTTTCAAATACGCAAGTTTTACTTTGATCGAACCTTTTTTTGTACTGCGTGACTAGGTTCTTATCTATGAAGAACGAGTTCATATCCTTTAAAGTTTTGGAGTAAGGATTTATCATTATGGCAGAACGTTGCCCTTAAGCCTTTAGATCCTGTGCACTTGGTTTTTACTGTAGATGAATCCTGTGCACTTGTTTTGATTGCCAATATTCAGACAATCCAAAAGGTTGATAAAGCCGATAAAGCTTGCGTTAAAATAGCTTTGTTAATTTGATACAAATTACCTAAATCGCACTTTAAACTTTGAGACAATTTTCTATAACGAAGTCATGAAAACAACTGCTGAAACAATTAAGTTTCATTACCATTATTTTCCAAACCAACCCATATTATGATTTACCGGTCCTTTTAAGACTTATTTCTAGCTTTCCGAACTGAATCGATAAACGTTCGATATAATCCTTTCGAATATTTCAACCATTTGAAGAGTGTCTTGAAATGATAATGTCTTAAAGCTGAACTGAACATTGTTTAAACTTTCTGTAACGCTTTATTTACCATCGCACTGTGATATCATCATTGCATGACTATTATCATAAACTAGCAGATTCCACTGGATTCTGTGCAGGTTGCCTGCAGATAGAGTAAATATCAGGGTTCTCTGGATCATCAATCTGGTAATCATCTTTGGTCATCCTAGGTGGGTTTATGAAAGTAAAGGCTCAGGAAAAAGAATCTCATAAAACTGGAATAAAATAAACACAACAGAAACTTGAACTCTATAAGCTGATACAATATTATGAAACTAACAAAGGGTTTTTATACCATTTTAGGGGGTTCTCAGAGCCTCAAATATTCTAGGAGAATTGGTGGAACTTGAGATAAAAATAAATATTCATCAAATGTTATAATTACTAATTTATCAAATATTGGTGAATTTTTAACCCATTCAATACTCCCCCTATTCATTTTTATATTGTTATAGTTTGAGACATTTGCCATTGACAAGAAACTGGTATGATACTCTGTTAAAAATCTCTAGTTTTTAGCTCCTATAAGGTAGTACTTTGATAACTCTAAATGGGCCTTTGAAGTATGGGGGAGTTTTATTGGAATATAAGTTTATAAGTTCAATATAATATAGCAGGATGAGGGCACCTATTTAAAGTACTTAGAGGGTTTTGAGAAAATTGTTATAATTGGTCTTCATTTGGTAGGCATTGTCAAGAGAGTATCTATAACTCTCCATTTCTCAGAGAGGTGGTGCACAGTATATACCCATAAAGCTAGAAAACTCATCATCAGGATTATGGTAAAAGTGGCACCACAAAGGATGCCAGAGCCAAAGTAACCTTGTGCAAAGGTGTATACTGTGGTGTAAAGTAGTTGGAAACAAATAAACAAGAACAATTGGGTGGGCCCCATAGGAGAGCCCATAACCAAGCATAGATCAGTGCTGGGGGTTTGGGTACTCAGTTTGGAGGGAACTGAGGGGGCCCAATGGTGCACTTAATCTTGTATATACTTTAGTGATAATAGGACAGTCAATATTGTTAAAGACCTCCTTAAGGAGGTCCATGCACAGGTCTTCACTAGGAACCATAAATTTTAAAATACAGTAAACAAATGGAGGTATTTATTTAAAGGAAGATGACCAACAAGAAGAGCTAGTCTCAAGGAAACATAATTAAACAATTTGGGGAAATCAACCATTGGTGGAAGTGGTACTAAGCCTAAGTGCACCAATAAGTGCACACTTCCATCAGCCCAGGTACTATAGCTTGAGAATGCCCAAACTCAAGTAATCAATTGGAGGCACAGCTGACCCAATCTCAAAATTTTCAAAAGTCAAACGGGTTTTAAAACCCCATTCACCAATTAACTGAACCAAACCATTGCTGTTAAGCTTATAGATTGTTCATTTAAACGCCTTTACCATTGCACAGGGCTGAGCATTGCACACATCCCCTAGACTGACCTGGGCATATCTGGCCTGAACCCAGCGCTAGTCTATGGCATGTTTGAGGTCAGGAAGGCTTGCTAACCTCACCTTTTTAGCCTCCTGATTACTATATTTATCTTTAGAGTTGGTCCCTTCAATTATGTCATCAGACCATGAAAGGCATAACTCTGTACCAGTTTCTCTGGTTTAGATCATTTAAGTTGGCAAGTTGACAGAAGTTGGCTGCTGAGTTGCTTAACTAGCATATTAGGTTGAAATTTTATTCAAAACAGTAATTTGTACAGCGTAATCCTGATATTACTGTAGATTCTAGTTTGGTTTGCCCAGAGGATAGTGGCAATCATTCAGACCACTGTCAGGGTTGTCAGTGACAATTCATTCAAGGCGTGCATTAGCATTTGGATTATCTATTCAGTCAACCTGTTACAATGAGGGTTGTATGTTGTCATCATAGAGTTCTGGGTGCATACCTAGGCTATCATTCCCTCAACTAATTTATTATTGAAATGGAATCACCAGTCAGTCAAGATAAGGCAAAGCAGTCTTTAGCTAGTAAGTATCTCTTTGTATAGGAACTGGTCTATAGTGGCTTTATTGGCCTGAGGAAATGCCTTGGTGACAGACCAGCATCTAAAATATATTTTGATGGCTACTAAGATGTACTTTAACCAGCTGGCTGCAACTCTTGGGGGTCTTATAAAGTTGAGGCCCCACATCTTAAATAGTCAAGATGTCACTATAGGTTTCAGGGGTTTATGGGCACCTGGCAATTTAGTGAAGACTTGGCAGGCATAGCATGTGGCTATGTCTCATTGACTTCAGTGTAGGTGTTTGACCACTGTATATGGCAAAAAGTCTCAACCAGGTAGCTTATGCTCCAAAATGTCTGGCATCATTGTGAGCCTCTTTCATCTGCTGCACATATTGGTTACTTAGAACTACATGAGCAACTGATCCTTTGGTGCATATATAGAGGTAACCTTTAAAGGGTGAAAATTTTGAGAATGTTTTTGGAAAATGGTATATCCTGGATTTTGTTTATTTAAAAATCTTTCAGCAACTTCTATATCTGTAGAAGCTATTTTTGTCAAGATCAATTTCCCCCATATAGAATATTACTAGCCCCGCTGGGATGTTGTGAATTCATGATAGCCCATCTGCCACTGTGTTGAGTCATCCAGGCAGATGCATGAATTTCAAGTTGAACCTTATTATCTTATAACACCAGCATACTTGGCAACCAATCAGGATTAAATTGTTCAGCAGAAAACTTGCTGCCAAATTGTCAGTGAATACAGTGAACCACCAGTTCAACAGATAAAACCAGATTATTAAAGGGTGAAAACCACCACCAAAACTACTTTCTCATACATTGAGTAGTTGTATTCCACTCGAGTAATTTTTTTGGAAATAAATTTGACAGGTAGGTACTTAGTTTCTCATAACTGTGTGATCATTGTAATGGTTCAGGCACAGCCTGGTCCACAAATTGACCTAGTGGATGAAATCTTGGATTCTTCCACAAATTCAAAGGTTGAGTTTAATAAGTTAGGCCCAAATGAGGAATGGATCTGAAATGGGGTCATGGGTAAGAATTTGGAAATTTGGGATTGAGGGCTGATCTGGCATAACGCACCACCGGTGTCATATTTTCTCTAAAGCATGATTAAATTAGGATATGGAGCTTTTTTGTAAAATGATCTGGTCATCATTCAAAAGCCTGTGTTAAAGGAGCCTAGTTAAGTGAGCGTTTGTGATGCTATAAAAAGGGAAAATGATAACTAATAATTAATTTTGTTTTAAAAAATAATATCAATTTAAAACAAATATTTTCTAGCTTTTGAGAATTTCTTTATTTACTTTAACATATAGCAAAATCTTGACTTGGAAGATGAGTTCAACAAGCAAGCTGAACCAGGCATTGGCTTCATTCTTGGCACTATTATGGAGTTGGACGCTGTTTTTGGTATGCAGCATCACTGGCACTGTAGTTCAAGAATATGTTGCAACATCCAGGATGGCATGCAGGTTTGAGGGTGGATTTCCACAATGTTTCAGTTATGTGGTCAGTGACATGGCTTGTATTTCCCAGCTCTTTCATAGTTTACTGGTGCAAACCCACCCAGTACCTTAAAAAACTCAAATATCTTTCTTTCTGTCTTGTGGGGTCCCTGTGAGGAGGTTATAGTCTCAGGAAGAGAGGAGTGGAACTAATATTTATTGAACATAGTTATGCTAGGGTCCTCGCTGGCATTTTTGTTGCATGAGGTGGGGTGATTATGGGGGTGGCAGCACCACAACCTGTGGTAGACCCAGTAAAGCTCAAATCACACAACGGTCAAGTGGCTCTGTCCATGGAGGCACTGTATAAAATTCACCAGGTAATAACATGAGTCCATTTACAGGCATGTTTGGTACAAGTGACAGAGAGGATCCCCTTTCTTGCTCCAAATAGCCCAGTTCATGGATGCATTATCTTCAGACTTGGCAGGATGGTGCAGGAGATGATTGAAGAATAAGGCTGCCTGCAAAGTTCCATGGAGGAGTGTGTGGATTTGATTGGCCGTGTGGCCTTCCCAGATGAGGCAAAGGATGAAGTATTGTTGGCACTCCTGATGTTCAGCTAGGGGTGTAGCTTGGTGGAGGAGTATGCACAGATCTTTTGTCCATTGGCAAAAGTAGCCCAGGTGGCAGATTTATAATCATTGTGAACGTTCCATCAAGGGTTTCAGGCAGATTTGCTGGCAGCTATAGCAGCAAAGGTGCAGGGCATGCTGGCAGAAGAAATTACATTAGCCTTTCAGGTTGAGAAGCAATTGGTGTTAACTTAGACTGGGGCAATGGTTCCATGTCACTAGGGAAAGGACAATCTTCAGCAAGTGGTTAACACAGTCAGGGGGGCTGTCATACAGTCCAAAGGAATTTCAGATATATACAAGGGGGAGTGCAGCAAGAAAATGAGGAGGAATCACATAAACTGGTGAGCCATGGACATGAGAAGGTTAATGTGATCAAGTATTCATCACTTAAAAATTTTCATTTTAAAAACTTATTCAAAAAATAAATTGTCTTCTTTGCTTTATCTGCATTTTTATATTCTGGTGGAGTTGTATACTGATGGCAGAATGGAAGGGGTGATGGCCCTAGTAGATAAAGGGACATAAGAAAATTATGTTGAGCTTGCATTGGCTGAATGACTGAAGTTGCAGATTCAGGAGGAACCAGAGATAGTGTTTGCCAATTCATTATGGAAGGCTCTCTTATGGTGGTGAGTCCCTTAATAGAAGTATGGAAGAGTCTATTTGGGTCAGGAAGAAGTTCTGTGTGATAGAGAATCTGGCTCATCTGGTAGTGTTGGGGATGTGGTGATGGCATCAGCTTTGACCTCATATTGATTTGCCTTTCTGTACTGTTACTCTGAATTTGAAGATGGGGCCACCAATGAGATGGATACTGATGGTGGGAGAGCAGAAGTTAAATGAATCCAAGAGCATGAGATTATGCTGGCAGAGGAGTTTCTGGCAGAATACCTCAACTTTGTGGGAATTTTGATCCAAAAAAGATTTGCCATTCTCTCCCACAGGCCCTTTTGCATTTTCATTTCAATTAAGGAGGGGTCTGAACTTCCTAAAGATGTTCAGCCTATCTGCTGAATGAACGAGAAAAGGCAGCATTGGAGGAGCATGTAAGTAATGTTAACTGAGGGGTTGATCAAGCATCAAAATCCACCATAGTATCACCAGTATTACTGGTACCTAAGGCAAGTGGAGAATTATGGCCGTATGTGTGGTTTCAGTGGCTCAATGAAGTTACGGAGCCAGACCATTATCCCATGCCTTAATGGAGCTATCCTCCCAATGGTCATGGGGTATAACATCTTTATGAAGCTTTATCTAGCGGACACCTTTAATCAAGTACCTATGAGACTAGAACATCAAAAGTATACAGCATTTAAATGCCACTTAAAAATGTTCCAGTACTGGGTAATGCCATTAAGTCTTCAAAAATGCCCCAGCGGTCTACAATATATGACTGATTAGGTGCTGAGTGGGATGATTGGTCATTGCTGCACCTCATATATGGAAAACATTCTTGTGTTTTCCAATTCTCAGTATGAGCATGTATGTGATGTGCAGGAGGTTTTGGAAGCGTTAGCTGAGGTGAGGTTGCAGTTGAAGACCTTAAAGTGTGAATTAAACTAACAATAAGCAACATTATTGGGCAATGTCATGTTCAGAAAGGGGCTTGGGTTATGCCTGGAAAAGCTTCAGGCAGTTTGCACGTGAAGGGCCCCAACAGATTTAACAGGTATATGGAATTTTTGGTTATGATGACATTCTTTGGCAGTTCATAAAAAACCTGTCACAAATGGCTTTGCCACTTACAAAGTTGACGTGAGATGTGCTGTTCATGTGGGGAGAGGAGGAGGAGTGGGAGTTCAATCAGCTGAAAAAGAAGATCATTTTGGCACATGTCCTGGCCCTTCTAGATCCTAAGAAACCCTTTGTGATTGAGACAGACACATCAAAAAAGCCATGTGGGGCAATATTTTTACAAAAAGGGGAGGTCAGTCTGGAACATGTGATGTGCTACTTTACCCAGAACATGATCCCAGCAAAAAAGTTAACCAATATATGACAAGGTATTACTGACAATGGTCTAAGCTTTACAAGAATGGCAGCACCATTTACTGTATGCACAACAACCTTTTGTGGTCCAGATGAATCATAGAGCGCTGGAATATTACTGTAAGCCTAGGAAGATGAAACAGTGCCAATCCCATCGCCATGTGGAGCTGGTCCAATACAATTTTTGGGTAGAGTATCAACTGGGGGCGTTCAACACCTTGGAGGATTGGATGAGTCATGACGCAGGGTTGGCATTTAAGAAGATGGCTTTGGAGTGGTTCAACATGGCCTCCATGTTTAGTTAGAACCATTTGCATTGAAAAAAAATCAAAGAATGAATTAGGGGAAGAAATCCATTGGAAGCAGGGAAATTCAGCATTCGTTCATCAGTTGTGGGCCAAGACAGAAGAAGGACAAAAGAACAGTCACCATCAGATGTATGGGAAAAGCTTTGGAATACTGTACCATGATTCATTTGTGTGGTCCCAAATCCATCATTGCAATGGGAGGTATTGCAAGCATCACACGACCACCCATTGGTGGGCCACCCCAAAAGTTGATAAGATGGTCAAATTGGTGTGGCGAAATTATTTGTGGTCTGGACTTTGGAAGGATATTATAAGTAATGTAGCTGAATACTTGATTTGTTCTAGGTCAAAGCCTTTGAAGAAGCCTCCCACTATTAAGTTAATCTCACTCTAGATTCTAAGTCAGACATAGCAATTTGTTATTTTGGACTTCATCACAGGTTTACCAAAAGTCCAAGGGAAGGATGCAATAATGACTATTATCAATCAGCTGACTAAATATACCAAATTTTTCTTGTGCAATACAATTTTTCAGCCAGTGATTTAGCAAACTTTTTTGTCAATGAAATATTTGACCAACATAGCCTATTGGCAGAAACCATTTTGTATCATGGTTCCTAATTTAATTAAAATTTTGGTCAAATTTTCTCAGAAACTTGAAGATTTGCCATGTTGGGCTTTGGTGTATCATCCCCAATCCAACAGACAAACGGTGAGGGTAAACCAGATACTAAAATAATACCTTTAGTACTACATTTTGGACTGGCAGGATGATTGGGTTGCATGGAGCAGGTTAGCTTAGTTTTCTTATAACAACCAGTCAGTCATCAATGTAGATGAGCCTATTTTTGCAAACCATGAGTTAATTCCTGCGTTGGATGGGAGTTTGAGTGATGGAGTGTGTCAGGGGGCAGACAAGTCGACCCAAAAAGTGATGGATGTAGGGCTTTCATTTTTAAACTCAATGGTGCTAAGCCAAGAAGCCCAGCAGTCAATACTTAAGGCCAACTAAGTTGCATGACAAGTATATCTTTTAATAAAAGGGTGTCAAGTCACCGCTTATGTCTCATCAACTAAAGTATCCATCATATGGTAAGCACAGCAAAATAGACTTGTTGAAGTCAAGTACCAAAGTGTGATATAGAAATAATGAAGTAACTTAAATTAAAGTATAAATCAAAAGTTTTCATATGTTGCAATTAACATTATAGATCCCAAAAGGAAAAGGATTAATAAAATAATAGAAGTGGAAATCCAGAAGGGAGGTTTTTGGTCAGATGATACATTCTGGATGTTATAATGTCTTTGTATCATAATTTTATAGGGTAAAAATAGTGAGTTGAATTCCCAAGTCAGATGTGACTGTGTGTCACTTAGGTTAATCATTTGGAAGCTTATTTGTTCCTACCATTTTTTGGGTTCATCTTAATTTGCTGCCTTGAGTGCCACTACAAGTAATTGTCACCTGACCTTCAGTTGATCCATCAGATTGATGAGTCAGGAATTCATTTTGGGGTATTTTAAGGCTCAACTTAGTTTTTCAGAGTTTTACTAGAGTTGACTGGAGCTGTGCTGACTATCATTTTTTCTATCTTTTTTATTGACATAATGGATTAAACCCCTTCTTGGGTCTAGATATTAATTCAGCTGAGGGAATCAAATAGTTAATATTCTTCCCATCATGTCTGATATCCAGATATCTGACAACACCCCCATCAAGAATATTGGCGGGTGAGTACTGATGCAATAATTGGCTATGAATGCAGTTGATTGTTACTCTAGTTTTCAAAGGACTTAATTGAGTATCCATCTCCTTGTCTGTAAATGATAGCATATGGCTCATCCAAGATGGAATCTAATTTTCCTCCTTGGGGCATTATTCAATTGTGATAATATAGGACTAAGTCTGAAATTTCAAAGGCGGGTAAAGGTTGGCATGTTGCTTTGCTGCTTGACCTTCCATTGTACAACTTCTTGGCAAAATTTGTCATTGACTCTGACTGAAGCTTTATCATCTTCTGGTATAATATTCCTAGCGCTTTCTCAGGCTCTTTGGTACTATCATTAGCAACTTCTTGAGCTAATAAATCTGGGATTCCAGGTTCTATTCTTTATAAGGCTTTGAAGGGAGAAAATCTAATAATTTGATGAAAACAAGCCTATAAGCCATCAATGCACTTGGGAGGTATTGGTCCCAATGTAGTGGATCAGTAGTGGCCATCTTGCATAGCATTGAGACTAATGTCTCATTTGCTCTTTCTATATTCCCATTAGTTAATAGAATGTAAGGGGCTGAGAATAATTGTTGAGTTCCCATGCTTGTAGTAAGAATCTCACAACTCTTGATGCAAAATTATTCCCATTATTACTAAGAAGAACATGTGGGCAACTTTGGCTAGTAAATATATACTGATATAAAAAGTTAGCGGTAGCTTTAGAAGTTTGTGTGGGAATGGCAATTGCTTCAATCCACCTCATGATATGATTAATCCCTACTAGGATGTATCAATTTCCTCCTATTGTTTCATGTAGTGGACCTAAGACATCTTGACTGATTGTATGAAACCGTTGCTAAGGGATCATAGGCTGTTACTTGTACTTGGCCTTATGTGGCTTCTGCTTTTTACAAGTAATATAAGCATCTAAGACTTTTACTATAAAGTCTAGTATTCCTTCCCAATAGTAATAATCCTTGATCCATTTGTAAGTTTTATTGGCTCTGCTATAGCCTAAAGTATTATGGGCTTTAATTATAATAGTACCCGTTCAGAAGGTCACAAGTAAGGTATCCAGTCAATCTTACTTTCTTGTAAAGTAATCCATTGAGAACCTTTGTATTATGAACATGTCATCTAAGCATATTCTGAACTGGTTCATCCTCATCATACCAAGAAACTGGCTTAATGAGTAGGTCATGTAACTGTTAAACTTCACTATTGTCAAGATATAGTAGGGGCAGTCAAGTTAGTTTATCTACATCTTTGTGTTTCATTCCAGCTCAGTGGGCAATATTCATGTCATAGTGCTGAAGCTTGAGAGCCCATCTGGCTAGTTTTCCTGTCAGATCTTTCATATTTTGCAGCCACTTTAGGGAGGCGTGGTCTGTTACAACTGTAAAGTTTTTACTGTACAATAAGGACCAGAAATGTTTCACCACCAGGAAACAGCTAAGCACTATTTCTCTGTGACGCTATGATTTTGCTTAGTTTTTAAAAAGTGTTTTTCTATAATATGACATAGGGTGGTCAATGCCATTCTCATCCAGTTAAATAGGATGGCATCTATGGCTAAGTTGGAGGCGTCAGTACAAGATGAATGGCTCCTCACAGTGCAGATGCCATAGGGTTGGTCATCTCTTCAAAAAACTCTTTATTAACTTAAATGCAGTTCATTGCTCTACTCCTCATACAAAAGGGGTGTTTTTGGCAAGTATTTAGAAAAGAGGTTAGTGAGTTGAGAGAAATTAGGGATAAATTGATAGTAATATTCCATCATTTCTATGAATACCTCTATGTCTCAAAGGCTCTTTGGCTCAGGCATCTTGGAGATTGCTTCACTTTATCATACAATGGTTGAATTCCTTCCCATGATATAGCATGTCCTAGAAATTCTGAGTCCTTCTGGAAAAAGGTACACTTTACAGCTTTTTTTGATATGATTCTCTCTAAGTCATTGAAACACTAATTTGAGGTGGTCTAGACAATTTGTAAAGAATTTTGAGAAACACCATTATGTCATCTAGGTAAACAATCACAAAGCTTAGTTTAAGATCTTTCATGATGTGATCCATCACCTGTTGGAACAAGGTGAGAGCATTGCATAATCCCTGTGGGAGCCAGGTAGGTTGAAATAAACCTTCTGTGCATATCAACGCGCATTTCACTTGGTCTTTTGGAGATTGATTCATTTACTAATAACCGTTGGCAAGGTCCATTGTGAAGATTAAATTTGATCCTGAGAGTCAGTCCAGGGCATCATTAATCCTCAGAATTGAATAGCTGTCCTTAGTGAAGATGTTTAGCTTCTGGTAATCCATCACTATTCTGTGACCACCGTTCTTCTTCTTTATAAGTAACAGTGGGGATGACCATGACTCTGGGAGGGTACAAGTAAGCCAGCATCCAATAATTGCTTGAGATCAGCCTTCATATATTGCTCCTCTACCTTTAACTTCCTATATGGCTTTGATCAAATATGGTTGAATCTCCTATGTTGATACTATGTGCCCAGTCTTTCATGTGACCATAGTCAACATCTGAAGTTGGGAACAAATCCTGATAATCTTCAAGTAGTTGATGCACTTTCCCAAGTTTCTCCTGATTTAACTTAATAATATTTGGACTTGAGAAATAGCGCAAATAAATTGTTGGCAGGTAGGCCAAAAAATTAAGGTGAGTACCAATAAAATGTACATTGCCAATTTTGTCAATTGGGTTTTAATTGACCCTTACCACTTTCTTGATGCTTATTGACTAGAATATCATTGTTTATTGAGTTTTCAAGTAATAACACAATAGGCTGCTTATAAGCTGGGTCAAGGACTCCTGCTAGAACTCTTGGTTCAAATCTATTGACTCCATCGACACTAGTGATATGCAGCAATCAGTTTGGGGCTATAAGTAGGGTTATGTTAGTAAATACCACTATTTGTTCTCCTAATTAATTTTTACTTCCTCGGTGGCATAAAATAGTATGACATTTGATGCATCTACTGAGTAAGGTAGCTTTTTTGTGTTTCTTCCAGAGGTAGAATATTGCAAAGGTAAAGCAGAAACAGGGTACTTGACCAGAAAGGAGTAATCCTTCTATCTAAAATCTTTGGTATCCAATACAAAGGGGAACTTCATAGTTGATGTGTAATAAATATCCTTCTTTTAGATTAATAACTCCTTTATATTCAATCATTAATTGCGTTCCAATGAGAATATCATATTGACTGTTGCCAAGGGCAACAGCTTGAGCTGAAATTTCTATTTTTGCCAACTTGGATTGGCAAAGATGAGTATTCAACTATCACCTTAGTGTTATTTGGACCAGCATTACTGAACACTTAAGTGTATTCAAGGTCAGAATAAAGTTTGTTCTTCTTGATGAGGCAGGATGACACAAAGTTGATGATCCTGTATCCAAGGTAGCCATAACTCAGACCTTTTAATTACCACTTCCACTTTGGTGATGGTTTCTCCAAACTTTAGTGGAAGGTCTATCACCTCCTCAAGGAAGAATGTTGCATTGAGCTTTTGGGCAGTCTCATAATACTTCTTCATGATTTCCATTAGACTGTGGACGCTTGATATGGGTTGGATCAACAGTACAAGGTACTGATCAACATTGCTGGCTGTAAAAATTATTTGAGGGCGCCCTATAACCTGACTGAGGTAGGTGCCTTCAGGAACCTGAGCGTCATCAATATTTTCAGCATTCAAATGGTCTGGAATGGCGAGTTCAGTGGGTGAACCTAAAATGTAGTAACCTGTATCTTCATGAATCCCATCAGAGTCATCATTGGGTCTTTTAAATGCAAGCAAGGTGAGCAATCAGCAATGTTTTGCTTTCAGGTACTTTGGGTTGGTCAGCTTTAGAGATACATGACTTTAAGCTGACCTTATTTTCCCTGCTTTGCAAGGGCATGGTTTTCTGAAACACATCCTCAGTATGTTTGTTCTTCTTGCAGTAGTTATATCTTAGATTTTCCTCCTTCTAAGGCTTTGCTTCTTCCATGGTATAAACTCTAGGTTTTTTAGAGGCTTTTTGTGAGGGCTCTGGCTTGTGTATGTTTAATATATTAAGTAAAGCTTCCTTAATATCCAATACAGAATTGAAGAATGATTTAACGGATGTTATATCCATGGCTAGGTCAGGGTTACTATGTAAACCAGCAACAGCAGCTATGGCATCATCCAAGGTCAACATCTTTGAGTAAACAACTTTGAGCTTCTATATAAAAGCAGTCATAAAATTTAACAAGGGTTTCATTTCAGCGTAGTGGAATTATCATGAAGGCCTGTTTCTTCATACTCAGGCTCTTCTTTGACTAAAATATCTGATGAGCACTTCCTTCACTTCTCTTCAGGTATTCAAGTCAACCATATGAGGTATCATAACCTCTTGAGCCATATTGCTTAAGCAAGATATGATATGTTTAACCTTTTGATGATCAGTTGCACCTTCCATTATGGCTTCATAGATGTAGAGGAAAGATGTGATACTCCCTTCTCTAGATGTAAACTTGTCCTTGAATGTAGGATTAAAGATAGTGGTCTACAATACAGTAACAACATGACTCTAAGAGCTTCAGATTCAGTTATCTCAGTTCTTACATTTCTCTGTTGGACTTGGCATTCCAGTCAACATATTTGGCCATGTAGCAGATTGAGATGTTAAATAATTTCCTCCAAGGTAAGTTTTGGCGTAACATACAGCAGATTGATTTTTTAAGAATGACTTTACCATTCTGCAAGTTTTTAACTTGTATGTCCAGATCATAAGTTTATTGGCAAGCAGATGAGCGGTATGTTTGCAAAAGCTTGTTTTTATACTCCAAGTCTCTGATGCACTGATTCAAGTCCTCCACCATCTCCTTGCATTTGGTGCTTTGAGTAGGCTTGTCAGTCTTAGTTTTTTACTCTTCTGAGGGATAAAACAGAGTTTTTCAGAATTATTAAGATGATGATAAACTTGGTTAATGTCCTCCTGGCTGGGGGTTTTGCCTCTCAAGTCACTTTTCAACTTATTGAGTCACTCAGTAATGGTAGAGTGGATGCCTGATCTTCACAGTTTGTTACCTCTTGTTTGAGCTGAGCTACTCAAGGAATGAGATTTTGTGACACTGATGAAGGCTCAGAGGTTTGATGGGCCTTTAGCTTATCAATTCGCCATAAGGCTTGCTCTAGCTGTACTTTAAGGATGTATATTTGCTCTTCCTCCTGGTAACGACTAGTAAAAGCTTGAGCTGCCATTTCACCATGAGCTTTATAATCTTTTCAATGGAGATCTTCAGCAAAGGCGTCAAGTAATTGCTTGGTATTTTTATTTTGACTCAATCTCTTTCTAAGAAGTTTCACAACTTTCTCCACATACTTGATGTTACCAGAATCAATTGTTTTTACTTGATTATGGAGCTGATTGATGTAGGAACGGTTTGCTTAAATTAAATGACAGACGTCTCTCATAATTTTGAAATGCAAAATTATATACCTACTCATAAGCCATCCGTAGAGCCCCTTAGGTATTAATATGATGGTGGAGTTCCTCATTATGAACTCATAGTAATTTTATGATGTGATAGAGCGCAGGATATACAAATTGCATGATGTAGAGAGATAGATTTGCAATTGATTCATAAACCTCTTGGAGAGAGCTAGTTACATACAAGTTCATGAGAGATCTGTCCATGGCAGATGCCCTATCATGGTTGCCTCTTTCTCCTTGGTTAACGATCCATGAAGTAATTTTTTAACTCCTTCATTAGAAGTCCAAGTAAGATGATGAGATTTGGGAATCACCATAGGATTTTCTTAAACTTCTTCAAATGTGATGAGGGATTAGCTCCCATTTGTTCATCTTCTTCACCATTTCTGTTGTGCACCCAGCAGGTGAACTATCAATCAGGTTAACTTCCATGGCGCAATTAATTTTTTACAGGTATCTTCAAGCGTTGACTGTGCCCCTGTAGTGAGCACCAGACTTTAGGGCTTCCGTTTTTGAGCTCAATGGTGCTATTACTGAGAAGCACAACAGTCAATACTTGAGGATGACTAAGCCGCATGGCAAGTAAATTTTTATTTAAAAGGGTGCCAAGTCACCGTTTATGTCTTGTAAGATAGAGTATCCATCCTATGGTAAGCATGGCAAAATAGACTTGTTGAAGCCAAGTATCAAAGCAAGATATAGAATAATGATGTAACTTTATTTTAGTATAAATCAGGGGGTTTATATGTCTCAATTAACAATATAAATCCCAAAAGGAAAAAATTTAATAAAGATTATAGGGGTGGAAATTCAAATGGGAGGCTTTTAGTCAGATGATACATTCTGGATGTTATAATGACTTTGTATCATGATTCTATAGGGCAAAAATGGTGCGTTGAATTACTAATTCAGAGAGACTTTGTGTCACTTAGTTTGATCATCTGGCAGCTTATTCATTCCTACCCTTTTTTGGGTTCCTCTTAATTTGTGGCCTTAAGTACCACTAAAAGTAGTTGCCACCTGACATTCAGTTAATCCATCATTTCAATGAGTCAGGAATCCATCTTAGGATATTTTAGAATTAAATTGGTTTGCCAGAATTTTGCTAGAGTTGATTAGAGCTGTGATGACTATCAATTTCTCTAAGTAAATTATCAAGGTAATGGATTTAACCCCCTTCTTAGGTCTAGATGTTGATTCAACTGGAGGGGTCAAATAGTCAATATTCTTCCCATCATGTCTGATATCAGGATATTTGAAAGACCTCATCTTGGAGATGACAGTGATAATGGCGTTATCCAAAGTAAATTTTGTTTGTGGTTACTAGGGCTACGCTTAGGCATAGAACCAGCTGGCATATTACATATGCCCTTCCCCTTTGTTCAAGTGGATGTCCATGAATGCTTGTTTTTGATTGGCCAAAAATGGTTGCTGTCAAATTCTTGGACTAAGGCAGTCTGGACCTGCTCCCAGGTTGTAATTCTTTTAGATGGGAAAAATAATCTCCTGAGCGATGCTGTTAAGGCAAGAGTGGATATTGCTTCACTTTTTGCCAGTTGGTGGCCTCTTCCATGGAGCTCTCATATGCATACAATAAAGAGGAATACTTTATTGGATGGGAGTGAACTTCTCCTTAAAACTAGGTTTAAAATTAGTTACAAGAGGAGTGGAGAGGGTATTAATGCCAGGATTTGGTGTGGGCTCAAAAATTTCAGTCTCTTCATAGTTGCAGGGAGACTGCAAATCCAAATGTCATCTTTGGCCCTTGAGGTACTCTTGGTTATCATCCCAGTTTTGGTTAAAAAAGTTTTGGGCTGGTTTGCACCAATACGCAACAAACAAATTGGGCAGTAAGAGCTATGTTAATAACCATACTAGGGACAGGCCTGCAGAAGCCCATCCACAAACCTGACCACCATGCCTTGTCATTGCCATGTATTCTCACACCACTGTTCCCATGACGCTGCACATCAACAGCAGGGTCTGAGACCAGGAAAGGGTTGAGAATGACACCAACACCACACTAAGCTCACTGATTGAGCGCATGATCCTGATTTGAATTTCTTTATTTTTTTAATAAAATAATATTTTTTTTATTAGCAAACAAGTTTTTCTTTATATGATTTTCCCATTTTTTGGGATGTTTGCCCATATTCCCAGCTGGCTAGATTACCAGGAATTGCTAGGGGATACTTCCCTAATGTGAGGTGAATTGAAAATTGGTTGACCCTGATTTTAGGGTAACTATGTTCTAGGGATTTTAAAATATTCACCTGGTCAGAACCATCAGGGATCAATCTGGACAAATGCTTAAGATCTTGTTGGGCAGAGTTGCTGACGAAATAAGGGCATTTGATAGTGATTAACTATCAGGTGTACCAATTAGGATTGGTTGGGTTTCATCACCAACTGAATGGGAATGTAGTAGTAAGTTGTGAGGCGAGTGATGCTGCCTGCAACTAGCAAATTGATCAGTTGGTTTGTGACCTGCCTTAATGGGTAACAAGTCCCATTACCTAAGAAGGTTGTTAGCCAAATATGGTTGGTTCACTTGGATCAAGAGGAAAACGTTAGGGACACGTTTTCCAACTCTTTCCTTTTTAGGTCTCAAGGATGTCCAATGATGGAATCCTAACCCAGGATGAGGAAGACCATTGCTGCTGAGATGAGAATGGTTGATTCAATGGCAACAGCTGCCAGTTCATCAAAGAGGTGTAAACTGAGGGTTGGGCGCTGAATTTCCCACTATGGATTCCCTAAAATTAACCAAAAAAGAAATAGTTTTTATCTGGTATATAATTTTAAGTAGTAAACTTTATCAGCTTTCATTTGTTCTATTCTTTCTTAGGGATATTATTACTGTGTGCGATAATTGGGAGACTCTTTATTTAAAAGAGTAAGGATCTGAGTAGGGATCTAGAGAAGAAGTGGAGAAAAATTGGGGATTTCTGCTGACTGTGTGTTGAACTGGAGAAACCGTCACTAGGGAATCTCAGAGAAAAATGGGTTAGACAAGGGAACAAATTTCCTATTTTGAGACATCACACATATTTCAAGCAGAAATAATGGCCAAGCGTTGGGCCAAGATCTAAGAATTCCATTCAACTATGGATAATAGTCGTCATACTACTATCAACTGATTATATCAACAACAATACAACGTGGACAAATTGCACAAGAACCAAACTTGTGCAAGTAATAAGTTTAAATGGGATATTGGCTGATAATGATAATCAATCCCCATAATTTCTCTACAAAGTGGTGCTCACTACAGGGATGTAGTTGAGTAGAAGAACTTAGAAGGATGTCATATAAAGTTGAGTTAAGAAAACTATGGACAGAGTTAGCCACCATAAATCAGAACGCCTTAAACTTAGCAAATCATCAAGAATTCGCAGACTTGGAAGAAAGAGTTGCCAAGATGGAGGAAAGGATTGATAATGTCATGAGTTTCAAAAATGAGTTACTTGGAAAAGTAACATCATTAAAGAAGAAAGAAGGGGACTTAATTCAAGAGGTCTTATATCTGAAAAAATGGAGCGTGAAGCGGATCATGCTTGTTTGAGAAGATTCAGTGCTGACATCAAGTAACTGATTAAACAGGTCAAGGAGCTAAGAACTCACAAATGCAATTGTGAGCCATATGCAGCAACCAATGCCAAAGAAAGAAGTTTTCATATTATAATTGGGAAGTTATAAACCCCAAAAACATGCCACCTGCTTTTGTCGCTATTTTGGAGATGACACCCAAAATTGATCCCCAAGTGAGCCAAGTGGCTAAACCTAGAGAATTGGCTAGAGAAACCGTGGAGGAATTTAAGGCAATGCCAAAAAGCCAATGTTCCATTGGGATAACGCTCTAGCGTTTTTCTGACTGTTCAATATGACTATGTATGGCTAAGGTGATCATCAAAAGGCATTGATGGTCATGAATTGCCAAGACACTGACTGTCAGAACTTAGTGTTGCCCCACTTGGAGGGGGACAGCTGGTTGTACATGGAGGCCAAAGCGACCATCATGAAGGAATTCAGGAGCCTGATGTGCATGTTAAAGCTCAAACAGGAGTTTATGAATATCCAGTTCCATAAAGATAAATCTTTAGCAAGCTTCATGGATCAGTTCTACCAGAAATAACAAATCCTGGTTGGAGTGAAGGTACTGGATGACTTTGATGCCAGAATTGCATTACAGGAGGCCCTTTGGCCCTATCATGATTTTCACTAAATGATTTATTCCATGTTTGTGACAGAAATTACTACCTCTCAGATGGTAGATAATTTAAAAATCTTGGGAGCAGCCTTTAATGCCCCAAACAGAAGTTTCAAATCCAACCCAGTACACAATTCAAAACCAATGAAGGGGAATAAAGGTGCTAAAGAAATGAACAACTGAACAATGCCAGGAAATAAACCTGAAGAGTTCAGACGGATGATTAACAAAGAGAAAGTATGTTACCAATGTGGAGGGAAGGGACATTTTTGCTGTACATTGCAAAAAGCTGAAGGATCAAATCAATGTGGTCCAAGCAAAAGAGTCTGCTGCCACAAAAGAGTTAGGAAAAGGGCCTGCGGCCTAGATGAGGAACAGTCTAGAGCTTCTGAGAAGCCTGTTCTTCCTGATATCATGCACAAGAAAATTGACATCAGTGATCTGTTCATGGATGAAGACATACAGGATCAGCTGTATCAAAAGGTCAATTTGGACATGAACGCAGTGACAAGATCTAGGGCGAAGAGAATCAATCCTGAATAATCAAGGAAGTTGCCTGGCTGTATGCTTGACAACTAGCAGACAATATTTAAGCTGCAATAATTCTAAAGAATTGTCCAAAGTCCGATCAGATGAGGTAAACCTGTTGATCCCCCACAGCATGATAAAGGAATTATTTCCTGATCTATTGGTGCAAATCATTCACACCCTTGATTTGTCTAAGAACGCCGCTATACACTCAGTAAACACTATCTTACAATACTCTGAGTGTACATATATAGATATACAAGTAAATCAAGTATGGGTGATGGCAATTGTTGACAGCGGAGTGCCCTTTAACATTGTCTTGACCAAGTTGGTGAAGAGGATGAAGATCTCGCCTGACTTGTAACACAAGAAGGAGTATGGGACAGCTGGGCCAAATACCATCACTCATGTGGAGCGTATAGTGCTTTGCCACTTCAATTGATATCCTTGGTGGTATCTTCTCCAGCAATAGTTTTGGCCAATTAAAACTATGACATTCTGATTGGGACAGAATTTCTATGGAAAAGCAGATTTAAATGTAACTTTGAGGATAATACGTTGACCATATTGGATCAGACGTTACCATTGGTCTATCAGAAGAATGGAGAAGCTCCACTGAATAGGAGAATCAACTTAATCAACTTGATATACAATGATGGCATTGTCCTGATTTGATAGCAATTAGTTGGTTGGAAGCGATGAGAAATGATGATGGAAATCCTAGAAAACTGAAATTCACTGAGGATCAAGAATGAGAAAACCATACCGCCAGGATCACATATGATAGTTAACAGGGGTTGATGTTAGAGATACTGGAGCTGCTGTATGGGGAGGTTGGAAGCTCCTGGAAGATATGCAGAGTAGAGCCTTGGGTGACTCCTGGAATAATAATGCTGGGCCATGGAGAAATTTGAGTTCTCCAGGAAAATTTAAGTGAAAAACTGATGAAGATCAGGAAGAATCAAATCATCACATTTGTTCATCTAATCCCCACACCTGAATTGAGGAAATTTCATGATTTTGAAACCCCTGATGAGATGGGATTACTGACCAGGGTAACTGAGAGTATCAACCTATTGGTTATTTGATATGCAACTCGCTGATCTGATGGTAGGACAGCAAGAGGAGGTGCTCAAATTGTTCAAAAAGTATCTGGAAGTATTTGCCCAGAATGACCACAATTTGGGATGCACCAGAAACGTGATCTACAAGGTCGATACCATAGAAAATTTGCCAATCAGGATGAGACTGATTCAATGGTCAAAGGCAGCTGAAGTGGTAGTTGAAGAAGAAATCAGAAAACTAGTGAAGCATGGGCTTTTAGTTCTATCATTGAGTCCCTGGGCGAGTCCAATTTCTATTGTGAAGAAAAAGGATGGCTCTAGTCAGGTGGTGATTGACTACCAAAAGCTGAATAAGATTATGAAAAAGGATTTGTATCCCCTACCAAAAATCGATGATGCACTAGATTGATTTGGAAAAGAAGTACTTCTCCGCTATGGATCTAATATCAGGATATTGGCAAATCAATTTGCTAAGAGAAGACCAAGAAAAATGCGCGATTATTACCACGCAAGGGCTATAACAACTGATGAGGATGTCCCAGGGTCTATGCAATGCACCTGCAATGTTCCAGAGGGCCATGGACGCTATACTGAGTGACTTGAAGTTGTCATGCATCCTGGTGTACTTGAATGATATTAATGTGTCCAGTAAGGCGTTTGCTGACCATTTACACCACTTGGAAGAAGTATTTAAGAGACTGTCCATGGCCAACCTGAAGATTAAGCCAAGGAGGTGTCACTTCTTCAAGAAAGAGTTGTAATATCTGGGATTCATGATCAACTCTAGTGGATTGCAGCTGCAAGCCCAGAAAATTGAAGCCATAGAATGGATGGCTGTGCCAAAAAGTGTCAAAGATATCCAAGTGTTCCTTGGAATGGTCAGATACTCCAGAAGATTTATTTGGGACTTTGCCAAAATTGCCAAACCCTTATGCCATCTGTTTCAGGATCTTAAGAAAGGATTTGTATGGAATGAAGAAGCTCAGAGATCCTTCAATGAGTTATGCCAATATCTAATAAATTCTCCAATTTTGAAATATCCAAATTTTGCTTGAGAATTTATTATACAAACTGATGCTTCGTTGATGGCAATTGATGCCATATAAAGCCAAATAGATGAACTTGGGGACAAACATCCAGTGGAATATGTGATCTGGACATTCTCAACTGCTGAGAGGAACTACACTGTAACTGAGCAGGAACGCCTTGCAGTCATTTATGCCTGTAAGCAGTTTCAGGTGTATATCCACAGAATGCACTTTAAAGTGGTGACGGACTACTCCTCAGTGCGTTGGCTCCATAGTTTGAGAGAGCCAGAAGGATGACTGGCCCAATGGGCACTTTAGCTACAAGCTTACAATTATGAGATTGTTCACCAAGCAGGGGCTTCTCACCAGAATGTGGATGGCTTATCATGATTACCAATGGTCCAGATGATATACCAGCAGGCGGATGAGTTATTTCAGAGAATGGTTAATGGAGAAATTGGGAATGAGCCCCAAGAAATCCAAGGTGCACTTCAAAAAGCAATGAAAAAACGCTGAGACCATGGATGGTTAGGTGTTTAAGATGATTAACAGGAAGCGGATACTATTCCCAAAACCGTTAGATAGAGCAGCTATTGTTCAAGCTGCTCATAAGGATTTCAGGCATGGAGGCCTGAGAAAAACAACTGGCCATATTCGCCAGTACTACTGGGAGTCAATTAACTATGATGTTGCAGACTATCTAGCTTCTTGCGTGGAGTTCCAGCTGCACAAGCCACATAAGAATACAACTGGATACCAAGTGGTCTGCCCTGGATTTGTCTAGCATACAATGTCCATAGATGTGATGGGGCCGCTGACAATGAGCACAGGGGGAGTCAAGTACATAATAGTTTCAGTCAACCATCTGACGATATGGATAGAGATGAAGGCCCTGGCGAAAGTGGACGCTAACAGAACCAAAAATTTCATCCAGGATCAAGTAGTATACTGACATGGATGCCCGCAGGTCCTGCTTAGCGATAATGGGACAAACTTCACATCTCATGTGATCCCACAGTTGAATGAGATAATGGGGATCCAAGGAGTTGTGTCTGTGCCCTACCAGCTGGAGACAAACTGACTGGTAGAACGAGTGAATGGAATGCTGGCCATGATGCTGAGGAAGCTGGGCACAGAAAGAACTTCTGTGTGAGGAATGTATCTGACTTCAGTGATGTTCACCTACAATATCAGTTATCATACAGCAATAGAAAAGATGGCGTTTGAGTTGTTATATGGGAGGAAGGCCACATTGCTGCCAATTTTATACTTGGTGGTGGAACCAACGTCAGGGATGAGTGCCAAACAGTACCTGAACTGACTGATGAATATCCTGATCAATATGCAATTGAAAGCATTTGATACTATGTTGAAGAAAAGGATACAAGCAAAAATTTAGGACAATAAGAACTGACTGGCCTTATCAGAATATCAAATAGGTGAAAGAGTTGCCTATTATGATATACATGGTTTCAGTAGAAGAAAAAAACTAGATCATTGTGGTCAGGTCCATTTGAGATTATCACCAAGATGGCAACTGACGCCTACTCCATTAAGAATCTCTTGGAAGGAATAGTTGTAAATCAAGTCCATGCTAAGTATTTCTAGTGATTGATCAATGAAAAAATAACAAAAAAAGAGTTCCTGAAGGACTGATGAATCATTAAGTTGGATATGACCTGATGATTAGTGTAATGAAAAAGTTTGCACCAATATCCCATAAGGAAATCAGGAAGTAAGAGCCACATAACTGACCCTACTAGAGACCAGCCCTTGAGAGCCAATCCCTGAACCCATCCGCCGAGTTTCACCATTGCCACATGTCCTCAGATCCCTTCCACATGCTGTAGGAGGATACTGAGTAACACGATAACGCCACAATATGCCCACTATTGGAGCCCATGTCTTCCAATCTGACTATTCTATTTTAAATAATATTTTTTTTGACTTGCAACCAAATTTTTATTTGATTTTTAGGGTTATCATAGAAGACTCAACTGGCTATTCTAACTAGCCTATCCTCAGATATATAGTGCTTCTGCAAATATAAAATAAGCTTTTTCTCTATGCTAAGCTCTCCTGAACTGTCCAGCACATCTTGGGCAAAGATTCCATTCCCCATGGAATCATCATATGAAACGCTCATAAGTCCAACATCATATTGACTCAGATGCATTTTGACCTTGGACCAACAAATTTACTCACTCCAAATTCCCTTTATTCAGTTTTCTTCTTATTAATTTACTATTAAGATTGAGTACTAACTGATCCATTGCTATGTACGGATCAGGTACCACCTGATATGTTATAATTAGGTCAAGTATGAAAAAAGGACCTCTGAACCAATATAGATGGTTAAGTATGAAAAAAGGACCTCTGAACCATAGAAAACTGGTAGGTCTAAGAATACTTAGGATCTGGTTTGAGGGAAAAATCAAAAAGATGGACTGCTGAACCAAAACAAGATCAAGTTCCATTAAAAAAAAAGAAGAAAAAAAATAAAAGATTGCTAAAGATATTGGGAAAAAAAGATTATAAAAACCGCATAGAAATTACTATATACCTTTATAATTTTTATTTTTTATTGATTATCCTTGATTTGGGGATGATTCCGCCTATGTTACCTCTTGGGGGAGGGAGGATGGATCGCTGTAGGAATAAATAACCCATTAAAATCTATGTGAGATCAGACATTAGCAAGGGCTAAACCTGCACAAAACCAAGTTTGTTGAGCAGATGCAGATCCCTGTGAGAAATTGACTAGGGGAAGGGAAATTGAGATGTCAGAAGAAGCCAATTGCAAAACCCCATAGTGGGGAGGAAAGCAACAGTACAGGAAGTGGCAGTTGGCAAATAACCCTGAGTGATCACAATATGGTACCAGAGCTGGAAGATTAGTCTTGAGCACTTGCTGGTGAGCTTCATCAAGAACAATGGACATATGGGATGGCAGCAAACAAGGGATGCTATATGGGGGTTGTTGAATCATGCCCCCTATTAAAGCCATCAGTGGAAGATACCAATGGGAATCACTGGAAACGAGATAGTTGTGCAAGGAGAGTTTGGCATCCTGCAAGCAATGACTACAAGCTTCTCAAAAGCTGAAGAAAATGGAGTGATGGAACCTGGGAGAGGCTGGAAGCTTTGTGGCCCAATTTTGAAGAACTTGGCCAGCAAAGCGAAGAGCATAAGTGGCGATATCCCAATCTAGGATGTTATCAAGATTGGAGGGATTCAGCGCTAGGAGTAAAGCCTTAGTGACTTGGGCTCTCAATTCTGCATAGGGGAGTTCAAAATGAATGCTGTTGCCAATGGTGAGCTTGGTAGCCAGAACAGCAGGCTTGTGTTTATCCTAGTCAGAAGAGTAATTCAGGAAGCAGGTCTGACCTGGCAAGAAATGAGCAATCAAGAGCAAATGGCATAATCTCCAGAGCATTCATGACAATGGTCAGTGCATCAGTGAAAGGAGCTGAATCCAGGAGAGTTTTAAAATCTAACTCTGGAATTGATGACAGAGGAAGAATCAGCCACAAGTCATTTGAAATGATTGCTAGCCTGGTTTCAAAAGGTTGGTTACTTTTGGTAATTCTATGGAAGGACTAGCCACTGGTGCCAGACTAGGCGTATGATTCCTGGAAGGACCATAGAAGAGGTTATGTCATTCATCCTGACTCATCTGCTGGAAGAGCTGAAGATCTTGATCAGACAAACTGTTGAGTAGCTATTGGTACCATGAGATGAAATTTGACATATGGCTGGACAAGAGGGGTGTTGGGATTTTTGCCCATATTCCCAGCCTGCTAGATTACCAGGAATCTCTAGGGAAAAATTTCCTAAGGTGAAGTGAATTGGAAATCAGTTGGCCCAAGTTTCAGAGTAACTACATTTGGGGGATTTTGGGATATTCGCCTGGTCATATCCACCAGGGATCAATCCGGATGAATACTTAAGATCTCATTGGGCAGAGTTGCTGATGAAATAGGAGCATTTGATAGCGATTAACTATCAGGCGTATCAATTGGGATTGGTCAGGTTTCATCACCAACTGATTAAGAATGAATAGCAAGTTGTGAGGCGAGTGATGCTGCCTGCAACTAGTGAATCAATCAGTTGGTGTGTGACATGCCTTAATGGGTAATAAGTCCCATTACCTAAGCAGGTCGCTAGCTAAATATGGTTGGTTTGCTTGGATTGAGAGGAAAACGTTAGGGACACGTTTTCTGACTCTTTCCGTTTAGGTCTTGAGGATGTCTAACAAAGGAATCCTAGCCAGGATGAGGAAGTCCATCGCTGCCAAGACAAGGATGGGTGATTTAATGGCAACAGCTGCCGTTTCATTGAAGAGGTGTCAACTGAGGGTTAGATGACCAAATCCCCATTATAAATTCCCTAGGTTTTACTATAATAAGAAACAGATAATTATATCATATTACAGATATATAGTTCTAAGTTGTTTCATCTGGTATATAGTTTAAAGAGTAAACTATCATCAGCTTTCAATTGTGCTATTTTTTTCCAAGGATATTATTTCTGCATGCAATAATTGGAAGACTCTTAGAGAAAAGAGTAAAGATCTGAGTGAGGATTTAGAGAAGAAGGAGACACAATTGGGGATTGCTGCTGACTGTGTGTTGGAATAAAGATAATGTCACCAGGGAATCTCAGCAAAGATTGGGTTGGACAGAATGAGGGAACAAATCCCTAGATCAAGACATCACAAGTATTTAATTGGGAATACTGGTTGAGCGTTGGGCTGAGATATAAGAATTCATATCAACTACAGATAATAGTTGTCATACTACTATCAATCAATAATCTATTATATTATACATGACAAAGTGCATGAGGAAACCAAACCTGTGCAGTAAAACGATTACCAGGGTTGTTTCCAATAACCACTCAATTATATTTTTACAAGTTGGTGCTCACTACAGGGGTAGTTAAGTTGAAGAATTTATAAGAATGTCATATAAAGATGAGCTATGCAAACTGTGGACCAAGTTAGCCATTGTGAACCAGAATGCCCCAAACTCAGCGGACCTTTGGGAATTCATGGCCTTGGAAGAATGAGTCACCAAGGTGGAAGAAGGGATAGATAATGTTGCAAGCTTTGGGAATGAGTTACTTGGGAAAGTAACTTTGTTGAAGAAGAAAGAAGGGGACCTCATTCGAAAGGTCTTATATCTGAAAATGGAGTGAGAAGTGGATCACGTTCATTTGAGAAATTTTGGTGTGATTATAGAGCGATTAATCAAACAAGTGAAGGAACTTAAAGCTCACAAATGTGCTTGTGAGCCCAATATGGCAAGCGATGCCAAAGAAAGAAGTCCTCATATGATACTTGGGAAATCAAGTACCCCAAGGAACATGCCACCCACTTTTGCAGCCATTTCAGAGATGATGACCAAAGTCACTCCTCAAGTTAGCTGAGTGGCCAAACATAGAGAATCAGTTAGAAATAACTCGGAGGAATTTAAGGCAATGCCAAAATTGCCAACGTTCCATCAGGATAATGCCCTAGCATTTTTCCAACTGTTTGACATGACCATGTATGGCTATGGGGACCATCAAAAGGTGTTGACAGTCATTTATTACCTAGACACCAATTGTCAGAACTTAGTGTTACCTCATCTGGAGGGTGTCAGCTGGTTGTATGCTGATGCAAAGGCGGCCATCATGAAAGAGTTCAGGAGTCTGACATGCATGTTGAAGTACAAACAGGAATTTATGAAAATCCAGTTTCATAAAGATGAGTCTCTAGCTAGCTTCACGGATTGGTTTTACCAGGAGTTGCAGATCCTGGTTGGAGCGAAAGTATTAGATGACTTTGATTCCAGAATCGCCTTGCAAGAAGCTCTTCAGCCCTATCACAATTAGCATTGCATGATGTCTTCCGTGTTTGCAACAGAAATAACTACCTTACAAATGGTAGTTAATTTGAAGATTTTGGGAGTGACATTTGATGCCCCAAATAGAAGCTTTAAATATAATCTGGTATGCAATCCAAATCCCATGAAGGGAAACAAAGGAGCTAAAGAGACGACCAATTGAACTGTGCTGGGAAATAAGCTCAAAGAATTCAGATGGTTGAATAAGAAGGAAAAGGTCTGCTACCAATGCAGTGGGAAAGGACATTTTGCCATGCACTGTAAGAAGCTGAAGGATCAGATCAACGTGGTCCAGGAGAAAGAGTCAGCAGCCACCAAGAAATTGGGAAAAGGGCCCATGGCCTAGATGGGGAACAATTTAGAGCTACAGAGAAGCATGTTCATCCTAACATCATGACTGAGGAAATTGATATCAGCAATCTGTTTGTAGATGGTGAGCAGGATCAGCTGTATCAAGTGGTCAATTTGGATGTAAATGCTGTGCCAGAGCTGGGGCAAAGAGAATCGGCCCCAAGATAATCAAGGAAGTTGCCCAGCTACACACCCAACAATTGGTGGACAAGATTTGAACACACTGAGTATCCTGAAGGATTGTCTGATGTCTGATTAGATGAGGCCAATTTTGTTGATCCCCCTCAGTGCAATAAAAGAATTGTTTCCTAACTTATTGGTGCAAATTATTCACACACTCAATTTAGCTAATAATGCCACTATTCAATCAGTAAACTATATTGTAATACTCCAAGTGTATGTATATAGGCATACAAGTGAATTGAGTAAGAGTGAGGGTGATCGTTGACAGTGGAGCGCCCATCAATATTGTTTTGGCCAAGCTGGTAAAGAGGATGAAGATCTCGCAGGACTTAGAACATAAGAAGGAATATGGGACAGCTGGGCCAAACACCACTGTCTCCTGCAGAGCGTATAGTGCATTGTCACTATGATTTGGGTTGTTGGTGGTATCTGCACCAGCAATAATTTTGGCCAACCAAAACTATAACATTCTGATCAAAATGGAGTTTCTATGCAAATATGGAGTTAAATGTACCTTCAAGGATAATATGTTGGCCTTTTTAGGTCAAACGTTACCATTGGTATATCAGAAGGATGGTGAAGCTCTGATGAATTGGAGAAACAACTTTATCAATCTAATATACAATGATGGCATTGTCCCAAATTGGTACCAATTAGTTGGTAGAAAGCGACATGAAATGCCAGTGGAAATCCTAGAGAACTGGGGAATTCCACTGAGGATCAAGAATGAGAGGACCATACCGCCAGGATCACAGATGATAGTTGACACAGGGTTGACATTGGAGATACCTGAGCTGCTGTATGGGGAGGTCAGAATCCCCTGGAAGAAGTCCAGAGTGGAGCCTTGGGTGGCTCCTGGGATACTAATACTGGCCATGGAGAAATTTGAGTTCTCCTGGTGAATTTAAGTGAAAAATTGATGAAGATCAAGAAGAATCAGATCATCACATTTGTTCATCTGATCCCATCAGCCAAATTGAGAAGATTCCAAAATTTTGGGACTCTCACCAAGATGGGATTATTGGCTGGTATAACTGAAAGCATCAACATATTGATTGATTGAGAGCAACTCACTGATCTGTCAGAAGGCCAGCAAGAGGAAGTGCATGAACTATTCAAAAAGTATCAGGAAGTGTTCACTCAGGATGACCATAATTTGGGATGCACCAGAAACGAGATCCACAAGGTTGACATGGGGAAGATTTGCCAATCAGGATGATACCAATCTAACAATCAAAAGCCACTGAAGCGGTATTGGAGGAAGAAATCAGCAAACTAGTGAAGCATGGGCTTCTAGTTCCATTGTCAAGTCCCTGGGCGATTCAAATTTGATTGTGAAGAAAAAGGATGGCTCCAACTGGGTGGTGATTAACTAACAAAAGCTGAGTAAAATTATGAAGAAGGATTCATATCCCCTACCAAGGATCAATGATGCGCTAGATCGTTTAGGAGAAGCAAAGTATTTCTCTGCAATGGATCTGATCTTAGGATATTGGCAGATCAATTTGCCAAGAGAAGACCAAGAATAATGCGCGATTATTACCACGCAAGGGATATACCAACTGATGAGGATGCCCCAGGGCCTATGCAATGCACCTGCAACGTTCCAGAGGGCCATGGACGCTATACTGAGTGACTTGAAGTTGTCATGCATCATGGTGTAATTGGATGATATAAACGTGTTCAGTAGGACGTTTACTGATCACCTACACCACTTGGAAGAAGTATTTAAGCGACTGTATGTGGCTAACCTGAAGATTAAGCCAAGGAAGTGCCACTTCTTTAAGAAAGAGTTGGAATATATGAGATTTATAATCAATTCCAGTGGATTGCAGCTGCAAACCCAGAAGATAGAAGCCATAGAACAGATGGCTGTACTGAAGAGTGTCCAAGACATCCAAGTGTTCCTTGGGATGGTCAGATACTACAGAAGATTTATTTGGGACTTTGCCCAAATAGCTGAGCCCTTATTCATCTGTTGAAGGATCTGAAAAAAGGATTCATATAGAATGGAGAAACACAGGAATCCTTTGATGAGTAATGCCAGTATTTAATAGATTCTCCAATTCTGAAATATCCAAATTTTAATTGGGAGTTTATTATTCAAACTAATGCTTCATTGATGGCGATCAGCGCCACATTAAGCCAAGTAGATGAACTTGGGGACGAACATCCAGTGGCATATGTGAGCCAGACACTCTCAGCCGCTGAGAAGAACTACACTATGACTGAGTGTGAATGCCTTGTGATCATTTATGCATGTAAGCAGGTTTGGGTGTAAATCCACAGGACACACTTTAAGTGGTGACAGACCACTTTTAGTTGCATTGGCTTCACAATTTGAGAGAGCCAGAAGGACAACTGGCCTGATGGGCACTTAAGCTCCAGGCTTATGATTATGAGATTGTCCACTGAGCGGGAGCTTCTCACCAAAATGCAGATGGCTTATTGCAGTTACCAATGGTCCAGATGGTATACCTACAGGCGGATGAGCTATTCCATAGAATGGTCAATAAAAAATTGGGGATGAGCCCTGAGAAATCCAAGGTGCACTTCAGAAAGCGATGGAAAACACGAAGACTATGGATGGACAAGTGTTTAAGATGATCAACGGGAAGCAGTTATTATTCCTGAAGCCGTTGAAAAGAGCAGCTATAGTGCAAGAAGCTCACAAGGTTGTCAGGCATGGAGGCCTGAAGAAAGTAACCAATCATATTCGCCAGTACTACTACTGGGAATCCATCAACTATGATGTCACGGATTATCTAGCTTATTGTGTGGAGTGCCAGCTGCACAAACCATACAAGAATACAACTGGATACCAACTGGTCCGACCTGGATTTGCCTGGCACACGGTGTCCATCAACATGATAGGACCACTTTGATGAGCACAGGGGGAGTCAAGTACATTATAGTTGCCATCAACCATCTGTTGAGATGGGTTGAGATGAAGGCCCTAACTAAAGTAGATGCTACCAGCACCATGAGGTTCATCCTGGATTAAGTAGTGTATTGACATGGATGTCTGCAGGTCCTGCTTAGCAATAATGGGACCAACTTCACATCTCATGTGATCCCAAGATTAATTGAGATAATGGGGATCAGAGGAGTTGTGTCAGTACCTTACCAGCTGGAGACAAACTGACTGGTAGTATGAGTGAATGGAATGCTGGCCATGATGCTGAGGAAGCTGGTTGCAGGAAGAACTTCCGTGTGAGGAATGTACCTGAGTTCAGTGACGTTCACCTACAATATCAGTTATCATACAGCAATAGGAAAGATGGCGTTTAAGTTGTTATATGGGAGGAAGGCCACATTGCTGCCAATTCTATACTTGGTGGTGGAACCAACGTCAGGGATGAGTGCCAAACAGTACCTGAACTGACTGATGAATATCCTGATCAATATGCAATTGAAAGCATTTGATACTATGTTGAAGGAAAGAATTTGAGCAAAATTGATGGACAATAAGAACTGACCAGCCTTACCAGAATATCAAATAGGTGAAAGAGTTGCCTATCGCAATATGCATAGTTTTGAAAGAAGAAACAAACTCAATGCATTTTGGTCAGATCCATTTTAAAGTTATTGCCAAGATGGCGACTGATACCTACTTCATCAAGAATCTCTTGGATGGAAGAGTTGTGAATCAAATCCACACTAATTATCTGAAGTGATGGATTGATGAAAAAATAAAAAAGTTCCAAAAGGACTGATGAACCATTAAGTTGGTCATGTACTGGTGATTAGGTCAAGTCCAGAAAAAGGACCTCTGAACCAATCTAGATGGTTAAGTCTGAAAAAAGGACCTCTGAACCATAGAAAACTGGCAGGTCTAAGAATACTTAGGATCCGGTTTGAGGGAAAAAAATAAAAAGATGGACCACTGAACAAAACAAGGTCAAGTCCCATGGAAAAAAGAAAAATAAAAATAAAAAAATTGATAAAAGATATTAAGAAAAAGATTATAAATTGCACAGAGAAAAACCAATAAAAATATAATTTTTATTTTTATTAATTGTCCTCAATATGGGGAAAATTCTACCTATGTCACCTCTTGGGAGAGGGAGGATGGATCATGGTAGGAATGAACAGCCCATTGAAATCAATATGAGATAGGATGCTAGTGAGGGATAGACCTACATGAAACCACGTTCTTTGAGCGGATGCAGAGCTCTGCAAGAAAGTGACTAGGGAAAAGAAATTGAGATGTTGGATGAAGCTGATTGTGAAATCCCAGAGCGGGGAGGAAAGCAACAGTATAAGAAGAGGCAATTGGCAAACAACCCTGAGTAATCCCAATATGGTACTGGAGCTGGAAGATTAGTCTTGAGTGCCTGATGACGGTCTTTATCAAGAACACTGGACATATGGGCTGGCAGCAAACAAGGGATGCTATATGGGGTTGTTGAATCATGCCCTCTATTAAAGCCATCAGTGGAAGATACCAATGGGAATCACTGGAAACGAGATAGTTGTGCAAGGAGAGTTTGGCATCCTGAAAGCAATGACTACAAGCTTTTCAAAAGCTGAAGAAAAAGGAGTGATGGAACCTGGGAGAGGCTGGAAGCTTTGTGGCCCAATTTTGAAGAACTTGGCCAGCAAAGCGTAGAGCATAAGTGGCGATATCCCAATCCAGGATGGTATCAAGATCAGAGGGATTCAGCACTAGGGACAAAGCCTCAGTGACTTAGGCCCAGAGTTCAGCGTAGGGGAGCTCAAAATGAATGCTGTTATCAATGGTGAGCTTGGTAGCCAGAACAGCAGGTTTGTAAAATTGTCCTAGTCAGAAGAGTAATTCAGGAAGCAGGTCTGACCTGGCAAGAAATGAGCAATCAAGAGCAAATGGCATAATCTCCAGAGCATCTATGACAATGGTCAGTGCATCAGTGAAAGGAGCTGAATCCAGGAGAGTTTTAAAATCCAACTCTGGAATTGATGACAGAGGAAGAATCAGCCACAAGTCATTTGAAATGATTGCTAGCCTGGTTTCAGAAGGGTTGGTTACTTTTGGTAATTCTATGGAAGGACTAGCCACTGGTGCCAGACTAGGCGTATGATTCCTGGAAGGACCATAGAAGAGGTTATGTCATTCATCCTGACTCATCTGCTGGAAGAGCTGGAGGCCTTGATCAGACAAAATATTCAGGAGCTGCTGGTATCATGAATCAGAATTTGACATATGAGCTGAATGAGAGGGGGGATGTCATACTTATATAGAAATTGACATTATGCACTCTACAATCAATTAAGCTCCAATTTCAGAAAAATCAATCTCAAAATTAAAGGGATAAGCTCTCCAGAGAAGAATTAAGAATGATATGAGCCAAGAGGTTATAGGAAGAAAATAACAAGGTGAACATAAATGGACATTATTAATTGAGCCATAAAACAAACATAAATGGCAAGAGTCTCCTGTCAAGGATGAGGAGAAAGTCTGGAAATCGAGGATGCCAGACCAAGAATCCTGAATATGACAGTAGGTCATATGCCCTGATGGGGGGAAAACTGGATTCCATGATTAATATCATCATAAGTAAATTGATCAGCCCAGCACAACAGTAGATTGTGGAGACTGCACTCTGAATAGGCAGTAGCAAGGAGGAAGAGGAGGAGAGCCACATGCCAAAGGTTGTCCTGAGCAGCGTTGAGTATTGGTGATCATAATCCACTTGATCAAATGAAGTATTTGACCAAGTTTCTGAAGTGGTATTCTCCTACCCCAGTCCTTTTCTCGCTGGAAATCTAGGCAAGAGGGGGGATGTGTTGGGATTTTTGCTCATATTCCCAGCTGGCTAGATTATCAGGAATCGCTAGGGGATAATTCCCTAATGTGAGGTAAATTGGAAATTAGTTGACCCTGATTTTTGGGTAACTATGTTTGGGGGATTTTAGGATATTTACCTGGTTGGATCCATCAGTGATTGATCCAGACAAATACTTAAGATCTCATTGGCAGAGTTGCCAATGAAATAGGGGCATCTGATAGTGATTAACTATCAGGTGTACCAATTGGGATCAGTCAGGTTTCATCACTGACTGATTGGGTTGTAAGTAATAAGTTGCAAGGCGAATGATGCCACCTGCAACTAGCAAATCAATCAGTTGGTTAATGATCTGCCTTAATGGGTAACAAGTCCCATTACCTAAGCAGATCGCTAGCCAAATATTGTTGGTTCACTTAGATCAAGAGGAAAACGTTAGGGACACGTTTTCCAACTCTTTCCATTTTAGGTCTAAAGGATGTCCAATGACGGAACCCTAGCCAGAATGGGGTAGACCATTGCTTCTGAGATGAGGATGGGTGATATAATGGCAATGGCTACCGTTTTATTGAAGAGGTGTCAACTGAGGGTTGGGCGCCAAATCCCCCACTATAGATTCCCTAGAATTCACCAACAAAGAAATAGTTTTTATATAGTATATAGTTTTAAGTAGTAAACTTTATCAGCTTTCATTTGTTCTATTCTTTCTTAGGGATATTATTACTGTGTGCGATAATTGGGAGACTCTTTATTTAGAAGAGTAAGGATTTGAGTAGGGATCTAGAGAAGAACTGGAAACAAATTGGGGATTGCTACCGACTGTGTGTTGAACTGGAGAAACCGTCACTAGGGAATCTCAGAGAAGATTGGGTTAGGTGGTACAAGGGAACAAATCCCTATTTTGAGACATCACAAGTATTTGAAGCAGAAATACTGGCTGGGCGTTGGGCCAAGATCTAAGAATTCCATTCAACTATGGATAATAGTCGTTATACTATTATCAAGTGATTATATTAACAACAATACAACCTGGACAAATTGCACAAGAACCAAACCTGTTCAAGTAATAAGTTTATAGAGGTTATTGGCTGATAATAATAATAATCAATCCCCATAAAACTTATACCATCTTTTGTAGAAGATGCAACTGCCCTTCAGGGCTGCGGCATCCTCCCCTAAATAACGCTTTTCAAGTATGGAATAAGCTCCTCCTAGGATAAGCTCTCTCAAGCACCATCCAGCACATCATTTGCAAAGATTCTGCGTCCCACTGGATCATCATCTATGTCATGTGTAAGCTCAATGTCATTCTGTAGATGAATTTCAGTTTCATGATGTCAAATTTCCCCAGCTACAACTTTCCCGAGTTTGAGGCCCTTTAGATTAGGGCCACTTTTGGATCAAATGCCTCCCATTTTGAAACAATATATGGATCAAATGCCTCCTGATCCATTACATCACCCCCTGTAAAGATCAGAACTCCTGTACCTTATCTGGGCATCGCGTGCAGTCCTCCTTCATCTGCCACATCGCCTTCTCCACTGGATAGCATTTCCACTTCACCAGCAGTTGCTGCTGGCCCCTCACCCATCTCACATCCAATATCCGTTCCACTACATATTCTGGCACATTCCCTTCCCTAGGGTTTAGCAGTCCTGGATGATCTGGACCTATTCCCTTGAACGCTTGTAACTGGGAAGCATGAATCACCAGATGGGCCCTGGAACCTATTGACAAACTTAATTCAAAGGCAACCCAATTAATGGCTTGGATGATCTGATATGGGCTCAAAAACCTCAGTCCCAGATTATGACTCTTAACTGGGACAACATGGTTCTTAGCCGCCACCAATACTCAGTCCTCAGGCTCAAACGTTGGATCTGGCACCCTTTGTCAATCTGCCTGTCACTTCTGCTGAGCCATCGCCTACTCCAAATTCTCCTGTAACTTCTTCCCAATATCTGACATTGTATGCGCTATCTCATCTGCCCCCTGATACACTCTGCCCGTGGATCCCCCATTCAATCTGGGATTGAGACCATAATTTGTGAAAAATGGTGACATTACCATTGAAGACTGAGAATGATTGTTGTATGCAAACTGGGCCATCTGCACCCACAAAACCCAGTCATCCTGATGATTGAAAACGTAACACCGGAGATACTGCTCTAGTATCTGATTCACCCTCTACATTTGACATTAGATTGAGGATGGTACTCCAAGGACCAACCCAGCCTGATCTCCAAATTCCCCAGCAAACTTGACCAAAATTTTGAAACAAATTGTAAACCATGGTCTGAGATGATTTTGTCAGGTAAGCCATGTTGGGAGAACACCTCATCAATTCTCACCGCGTCCTTTGCTGAAAAACTCCAAGTACATGGGAAGAACTCAGCGTATTTAGTTAGTCTATCCACAACCACCATAACTGCATTCTTCCCCTGCACCTTTGGGAGACCTGTGTTGAAATTGACACTAATTGAGCTCCATGGGCCACATGGTATTGGTAGTGGATTTAACTTACCTGATGGCAGTTTCCTTGAAGGTTTTGCTTTTGTGAATACCAGACACTCCCTCACTTACTTCTCAACATCCCTATGCAGTCCTGTCCATGAATATTCTCGTTGCACCAATTTCTCCAATTTCTCCACTCCTGGATGGCCCACCAATGGATGATCATGGGAAACCCAAATTACCTCACATTGTAACGATGGGTTGGGCACCCATACGCAAGAACTGTGGTATAATAACACACCCCTCTTCATAAAAGCCCCATGGCACTTGTGCCGCTGCCCCTCCATCATCTCAGCTTTCAGTCACTGGCCAAATTCTGATTTCCCTTGCTTCTGGCAGGCTTCCTCCCCCAACTCACTTTCCCCACCCTCAATCATCGCAAATTGATCCAGTTGAAACATTGTAGTCGCATTAAACTCCTCCAATTACTCCTTCTGATATGCAAATCCCCACCTTGACTCAACCAATCCACTAGGACATTTGATAAGCCTGACCTGTACTCTACCCGGAAGTCATAACAGACCAGCTCCACATGCCATCTGGCCTGTCGCTGGTTCATATTTCTGGGTTCACAATAAAATTTTAAAGCCTTATGGTCCATTTGAATGACGAAAAGATGTCAGGCATAGATCAGGTGGTGCTGCCATTCTGCACAGCCGCCATCACTGCCAGCAGCTCCTTATTGTATATTGGGTAATTTGTTCCAGTGAGGAGAATTTTGCGGCTAAAGTAACACATGGGTGTTCTAGCCCATCTTCCCCTTCCTGAAGCAGCACTGCACCTATAGCATAATTCAAGGCATTGGTTTTCACCACAGATAGCCTCTCAGGGTCCAGATGGGACAATACTGGTGAAGTAAGTAACTTACTCTTCATTAATTTTAAAGCCTGCTCCTCTCTCCTTTTCTATATGAATGGGACATCCTGTGTTAGATGCTGAGAGGTAAGGCCATTTGAGATAAATCTTTCACAACCTGATGTAGGAAGTTCAATGTTCCCAAGAAACTCTGCACCCCCATTTGATCAGTAGGGGCCTTCCATGTTTGCACCGTGCATAGTTTATCCAGACATACCCCTAACCCATTCTGAAAAACTACGTGGCAAGAAATGTCACTGAGCTTCAATTAAATTCACACTTAGAAGGGTTGAATCTCAGACCCATCTGACCAATTGCCCCAGCACTTCCCGGACATCTCAGACATGATCCTCTCAGGACTGCAAAATACCAAGATATTGTCCATATAGGCGGCACAGCACCAACTGATTATCCATCCAAGGATATGGTCAATCATCCACTGAAACACTGCTGAGGCATTTCTAAGACCAAACGGCATCACAAGATACTGATACACCCCCAGGTGACACTTAAATGACATTTATTACTGATGTTCTGGTCTCACCAGTACTTGATATAATGTTTCCACAAGGTCAAGCTTTGTAAAAATGGTGCATCCAGTAACCATTAGTAGAATATACTCCAACAAAGGCATCAGATACAGATCAGGCTCAGTGACCATGTTCAGACTTCAGAAATCCATGCAAGGACGTAATTCCCCACTTGCTTTTGGCACCAGCAATACAGGTGACACAACTGGTGACATAGAGGGCTCAATTAAACCTTTGTTCAACATAGATTTCACATGGCCCTCCAATTCTTCTTTATATTGTTTGTTAAAAGGGTACACAAGACTTCCTTTGGGAAGCTCTGACCCCTATTTGAACTGGAATGAAAATGCAAAAGAACTTAAAGGGGAAAAAGGCAAATCTCCAATAGGACCAAATACATGTACAAAGTTGCTATATTTGGCTGTTAACTCTACCTCCTGCATCCCGCCCAGGCTCCTGTGACCACTCAGAACATTGCTCCCAACCTTTGGGTTGGGACCATCTAGTACTAAAAAAAACATTGCTCTCAACCTCCATCTTCCACCTCATCCAAGGCCCAATCTGCAGCATTAAGTAATCATCTTATGTGGCAAATCAAACTGGGACTGGAAATGATGCTACCATCGCATCCCCAGTACCACAGGATGGGCCAGATTTCTGATTGAATAGAAAAACTCTTTTAACCAAAATGGGTCCTTCCAAACAACTATCAAAGGCTCTAAACGCCATGATGGAGCTCTCCTTGACACATCAGCAAACACCACCTCAGGTCTCCTCCTCATTTCCAACTTCAACCGTTCTGCCAAGGTGAACTACACATAGCTTTCCTTGGCCCCTGTATCCACCAGGGCCAACACCTTCTCCTTTTGACCGAGCAAGTATAACTCCACTGGAACAAATAACTGAATGTAAAGTGAAGAAGTAGATTTAATGTTTGAAGCATTCTCAGATTGCAAATTTACAGGTAAGGTAGGTTTAGGACTTTAACTCTTAACAGATCCCTGACTTTCTGTTCTTCCAAACTCCTCACCATTTCCATGGTGAAACTCCCTTAGATATTTCCGAAATTTCTGGGTAATCCCTGCTAACCTCCTCGACCTCTTCTAGCCACTATAGGCGACTGGCCCCTTCCTGGAGTCATAGAATCTTCCTACCGGTTTTGCGCCAAGGCCAATTGTTTCTCCACCTGCACTGCCAATGCAACTTCTTCTGCCAACGTACTCTGGACTTTAGCAGCCTCCATGATGGCTAACATATCTGCTTGCAGCCCCTGAAAAAACATTCACAATGATTGCAAATCTGAGACTTGTGCTGCTTTCGCCAATGGATGGAAAATCTGCCCATATTATTCAACTGATCCTCGCCCCTGACACACCATCAGCAAATCCAACCACGTCTCATCCTGCACCTCATCCAGACAAGCAGCATAATTGATCCAATTGAAACACTCATCCATGGATCCTGGGAGGCGACCTTGCTCCTCGATCAACTCTTGAACCCACCTAGTCAAGTCTGAGGGTAGTGCCTCTACAATTTGTGAAATCTACAGCGAGAAAGGGGTCTCCCCTTTCATTGCTTGATCCAACCACGCCTGAAAACAAATTCATGACACCAATTGGTGGATCTTTTCTAAAGCTTCCATGGGAAAAGCAACACAACCTTTTGGAGATGTAGATCCTCCACAGCTCTCCTCCATCTTCATGGGACTTGTGCCAAACACTCAAACAACCTTTCTTATCATGAAAGTTAGTGAGAAACTCACCATCACCACTGTCAACACATGGCGATACAATTCCTATCCTCCTGGAGCCACCGCCTCTTCTTTTAGGCCCCACAAAACTGACAAATAAGTATCTGAGTTGCATCTAATGTAACAGGCAGGTTTGCGCCAATATGCAATGAACAAATTGGGCAGTAAGAGACATGTTACCGACCATACTAGAGACAGGCCTGCAGAAGCCCATCCCAGAGCCCAACTGCCATGCTTTGTCATTGCCACGTATTCTTGCACCATTGTTCCCATGACGCTGCACATCAATAGCAGGGTCTGGGACCAGGAAAGAGCCAAGAATGATGCCAACGCCACACCAAGCTCACTGGTTGAGCTCATGATCCTGATCTGAATTTCTTAATATTTTTAATAAAATAATATTTTCTTATTAGTAAGCAAGGTTTGCTTTATTTGATTTTCCCATTTTTCATAGAAGATGCAACTACCCTTCAGGGCTGTGACATCCTCCCCTAAATAGCACTTTGTGAGTATAGAATAAGCTCCTCCTAGGCTAAGCTCTCTCAAGCACCATCCAGAACATCATTTGCAAAAGTTCCGCATCTCACTGGATCATCATCCATGCTGTGCATAAGCCCTAATGTTATTTTGCGGATGCATTTCAGGTTCATGATGTCAATTTTCCCCAGCTCTGACTTTCCCAAGTTCAAGGCCCTTTGGATTAGGGCCATGTGGGATCAAATGCCACCCAATCTAAAACAATGTATGGATCAGTTGCCTCCTGATCCATTAAAGAGAGGAGATGGAGGCCTTTTGAGCTTTGCTCTTTTAACTCTTGGATGCCATCATGCTGAAAAAGAAGCTGGCTTTCTAAGTTTTTAAGCAGGTATCAAATCCTCAGCATGTTTGTTTGAGTTGGGATTTGTGATTATCCGCAAGATTTGTGAAGGCGCTAAGATTATCCATAGCATCTGATAGTGCCTCAATTGAGACCCTTGTGTTGAGGGGTACTCCATCCTCTCAGAGCTTGCATCATTGGGCCACATTACAGATTTGTTCCTGTAAGGTGGCTAGGGCTGCTAAAACGTTCTTTCTCCAAGGGTCGTTGGGGTCACTAGGATTAGCCATTGCAGGACCAGAGGGCCCTTGAGACCCACGGGGACCTCCATGACTTTCAAGTCTTTCACTACCAGAGGTGAAGTCACAAGAGGCCAGCTCCTGATAGTGCTGCTGAAGAGTCCATACTAGGTCTTTGACTTGGTGGAGGCGCTGGTTCCAAGCAGCCTCAAGGAGTTATATATCCCTGCAAAGTGGTCTTTGAGACAGCCTGAAATTACACTATCCAACACTTCAAGCTGTAATATGGTCTTCAGTTGATTAGAAATCAGTTATTGACAATGGCTTCTCAATTATAATGGATGAAGGAGGAAACTACGTTATAGAAATCAACAACATGGGAGTGTAAAGTTTTGGTAATCCCTAGTTTTCAGGAGACTTCATGGTGGTGCAATCTGATTAACTGTAGGAGGTGATAAATTACATGATGGACGAAACTTTGCAGATAAGCTCAGTCCTTAATGTCAATTCTTCTGCTGGTAGATGGCTGAGGTATATAGGTCCTGCATGGCAGAAGTTATCAAAGATGCATGGGAGTGACTTGAGAAGCCCTACACAAAGTAAGTCCCATTTAGTAACTGTTGGGTGATTTTGTTAAAGTTCTAACACTAAAGTTGGTACTGATCACTGTCAATGGAAGGTAGAGTGAACTGTAACATGGCCCAAAATTTTAAGCTTTTGGGATTCATGGGCGGCAATTTCATATTGCAAGGTACTTAACAATCAAGCAACTCTTCATGACTGATCATCAGACTGACTATATTGACTGCTAGTATTCTCCATTGTTCATGATAAACATTTTTCTTGAACAGCTTGGAGCCCCCTGTATCAAGCACCATTTTTCCTGGTGCAACAGTTCTCTTGACTGGTTACAAAGTTCAAAAATGGGCTTGAAGCTGTAAATCTGTGGAGAGGTCATAAACAAAAAGATGGGGCAAATATGGACTAATTTATCGAGTTAGAAAGATCCAATTATAGAGAATGTAGGGACATGGTGCCTCAAGGACCTTTGCAGCCCCATACAATCAAGATCTTTCACTACCTTATGTATTGACTGCCTGGTCATAACCCTCATTGTTCTGCGCAGTACTTATGACCACAGTGGTGGGAGCTGCGCCTCTCATAATTTGGAAAGTGAGGACAGTATTCTGAAGGTGGTTCCATCAATTATTGTGTGCGTGATGCTTTCTAATTGATCTAGTTTCAGCACCTTCAGGGTAAGATTCCATTCATAATGGTTTTAGAGTCAATCTACCAAGGCTTGATTCAGGAGCTGGTACTTCAACATGCTATCATATAAAATCCTGACAGTGAGTCTTATATTTACAAGTATTAAATGTTGGGCTTCTTGGGCACAGCACCATCAAGCCATGAAAACAGAAGCACTACATACTGGTGCTCATTACAGGGGCTCAGCCAACACTTAAAGATACCTGCATCTAAGTGATTCTGCCGTGGAAGACAATTCAATTGATAGTGTAACTTCATATAAATGACATAACTGTGGGAGTGGATTGCAAGAATAAAGAGAAGATGGGCCAGGCCAGAGGAGTCAATTTGTCCGCCCTGACCTTAGATACACTATAGATAAACGTTGAGGTAAAGCCAAGCAGGCCCAAGTTAATCCCTAGGAATTGCGTGATGGGGGACAATAGTTACATCAATGGGTTAAAGGTTACCCATTATAGTCTGAATAAGATCATTACAAGGCTTTCAAAACAGAGATTAAATTCATTTTTAGAATTTAATATTACAATAACAGGGTTGTTCAGTTAGTATCAAAGTCTCTAGTTTGTGCTTACTTGATATATGAAACTACCATGAGTGGGGGGCTCATTCTATTGGCTAGAGTCATTTCTAATCCCAACTTATATAATAAGTTCCAAATTCCCAATATTTCTCTATTTTCTCTCTAAACAATCTCTCTGTTAGTCATCTTCCTTACAATAAAGAACTTTGCTTTATATATATACCTTATATTACCTTTTGCTGGCCTCATGGTATACCACCTTATGGTGGTATCCTGGGTTTCTTTTATAATCACTAAGTCATGAGCATCATAGTGGGTACATGCACACCAGTTCTATATAGACCTTTTCTGGAAAGTTAGAGACATTCTCTTCACATTAGATGACCAAACATTATATGTAATTAATTGATATATATTTTATGTGGGATTTTCTCCTAATGGTGATAGAGTGCGTTGGCTGTGCATTGTAAATCTGATGCTTCTAACATGGCTTTATCATTTGTTTTGGCAGAGGGCCAGCTCAGCATTTCTCTTTTTCCTTCTTGCAGTGTGACTCCTGCCCTTTCTATGGGTACTTGTTGGTTTTGGACTTTTTGAGGCCCTGCTGTTTAAGATTATACTTTTTTTTAAATCTTCTTTTAATTGTAATATAAGAAACCCTCACTAACCTTCTACTGGCATTGAGTGGCTGTATTGGCTTTTGCCCTAGGCTTCTAACTAGTATTTATAGTTAGAAAAATCATGTCTATGGCGGATGAGGCATTATAAGGTTTGGAGAACCTCCTGAAAGTGGGGCAACCCGTGTTCTCTGCCTTCCAAACCTTCCATGGGTCAATTACACCCAATCAATTAGGGCACCTTTGGGGGCCTATTTATATGAATCTGGTTTGGTCCCAGGATTATTGTGTCATAACATTGTCAAAGTGTCATTATCCATAAAACTATAATTAGATGGTTAGTGGACACTCAGGGGTGGTGGGCTCCTCTTGCCTTCTCCTATCCTGTGACTGGCTCTTTTTTTGTGAATTCTCTGCCCCAACTGAAGGGGGGTCAATTGGTTTGCCGTGGATGTTTTACCATTAATAATTCCTATATTTACAGGCCTTGAAAACACTATTTTCTTTTTACAACTGACAGCGTCTGTTGCTATCTTATCTTTTTTTCCAGGAAAGCGTGAGGGTCAGCAGGGGAGTGGGCCATATAGATTAATTAAATGTTTCAGATATTTGGTTGTGAAGGTTTATCCAGTGGCAACCCCTATAGCTACTGTTCCCAAAAGTCTGAATCCCTTCTACAATTGACAGCTTCTGTTGCTTTAGTCCTTCCTTTCTGGGTGAATGCAAGGGTCAGCAGGTGCTAGAGGCTGATAAATTATTGAAATGTTTCAGATATCTAGCTGCAAAGGTTTCACCAGTGGCAACCCTATAAATATCACTTTCAAGGCCTAGTTTCTATTAGAAATGGTGGCACCTTCCAGTGCCATGCTTTCCCATTTGGGGAAACCTGAGTGTTGGCAGGGGTATAGCCCTGACGTTTTTATTGAATTTAGAACAATTAAACGCCCCATTCTGGAACTAAAATCCCCAGAGCAATTCAAACCCTCAATGAAAGAGAGTATCACCATATTAGTGATGGATAACGAGGCACAGATGTATATTGCGTCAGGTATGGTGCCTCTTCAACCCAAAAACATCATTTTTAATGTTAAATCTTTTAATATACAAATAATCCACTTGTAATTTCTTGTGGAGGCTGGCATGAGGAAAATCTTTATACCATAAAATCCTTGAGAATACTAGGCTGATCCACCATGATTTTCAACAATAAGGTGATGGAAAAACTTCTATTAAATAAATATGGTGACAGGTGTGCTTTTGCAGAAAATGATTTTAAGTATGCCCCTCAGCCATCATAGTGGCAATATATTCTACTCCCTTCTTTGACAGGAAGACGTATCTTGAGGACATTATCATGCCTGAAGTTGATCCCACTGTAGGGCATCCACATATGAGCTCAATGGTGCTATTCATGAGAAGCTCACAAGTCAATACTTAAGGTTGACTAAGCTGCACAACAAGTATATTTTTTATTTTAAAAGGGTGCCAAGTCACCGCTTATGTCCTGCCAGCAAGATTATTCATCCTATGATAATCACAGCAAAATATACTTGTTGAAGTCAAGTACCAAAGTGAATAAAGAAATAATGAATTAACTTTATTAAAGTATAAATCAGGGAATTTTATACGTTGCAATTAACAATATAAATCCCAAAAGGAAAATGATTAATAAAGATAATATAGGTGGAAATTCAGAAGGGAGGCTCTTGGTCAGATGATACATTCTGGATGTTATAATGCCTTTGTGACATTATTTTGATAGAACAAAAATGGTAAGATAAATACCTAATTCAGATGAAACTGTGTCACTTAGGTTGATCATTTGACAGCTTATTGATTCCTACCCTTTTTTGGGTTCATCTTAATTTGTAACCTTGAGTGCCACTACAAGTAGTTGTCACCTGACCTTCAGTTGATCCAGCAGATTGATGAGTCAAGAATTCATATTGGGGTAATTTAGGCTCAAATTGGTTTGTCAGAGTTTTACAAGAGTTGACTGGAGCTGTGCTGAATATCATTTTTTCTAGCTAATTTATTGAGGTAATGAATTAGCCCCTTCTTGGGTCTAGATATTAATTCATCTAAGGGAGACAAATAGTTAATATCCTTCCCGTCATGTCTGATATATGGATATTTGAAAACACCCCCCTCAAGAATATTGGTAGGTGAATACCGACGCAATAATTGGCTATGAATGCAGTTGATTGTTACTCAAGTTTCTAAAGACTTGATTGAGTATTCATCTCCACACCTGTAAGTTATAGCATATGGCCCATCCCAGATGGAATCTAAATCTCCTCCCCAAGGTGCTATTCAGTTGTGATATTATAGGACTAAGTCTGAAATCTCAAATGCAGGTAAAGGCTAAAATGTAGCATATGCTGCTTGACTTCCCTTATAACAATATTGGCCAGATTTGTCATTGCCTCTGACTGAAGTTCTATTATCTTCTGGTATAACCTTCTTAGTACTTTCTCAGTCTCTTTGGTATTATCGCTAGTAACTTCTCAGCTAATAAAACTGGGATTCTAAGTTTTTCTTCCATATAAGGCCTTGAAGGAAGACATTTTGATAATTTTATGAAAATTTATCCTATAATACAACAATGCACTTGGAAGGTATTGGTCCCAGTGTAGTAGATCAGTAGTGGTCATCTTGCGTAGCATTGAGACTAATGTCCAATTTGCTCTTTTTAAATCACTGTTAGTCGATGAGTTGTAAAGTGCTGAGAATTTTTGTTAAGTTCCTGTGCTCATAGGTAAGATTTTTACAACTCTTGACATAAAACTCTTCCCATTATTGCTTATTAATACCTGTGGGCAGCAATGCATAGTAAATGTGCTTTGATATAAAAATTTAGAAGTAGCTTTAGCACTTTGATTGGAATGGCAATTGCTTCAATACACTTTGTGAAATGATCAATACCTATTATAATATATCAATTTCTTCCTGTGGACTCAGGTAGTGAACCTACAACATCTAAGCTGATGGTATGAAACAGCTGCTGAGGGTCATAGGTTGATATTTGTACTTGGCCTATGCAGCTTCTGTTTTTTACAAGTGATGTAAGCATATAAGAATTCCACTAAAGAGTCCAGTATTCCTTCCCAATAGTAACAATCCGAAATCCATTCATAAGTTTTTCTAGATCCTCCATAACCTAAAAGTATTATGGGATTTCATTATAACTTGGCACTCATTTAGAAGGTCACAAGTAAGGTAGCCAGTTGATTCCAGCTTTCTTATAAATTAATCCATTAGAAACCTTCATATTTCAAGCATGTCATTTAAGATTCTTCTGAACTGGTTTATCTTTATCCTCCCAAGAGTCTGGCTTCACAAGTAGGTCATGTCACCATTCAACTTCGCTTTTGTCAAGGTATAGTAGGGGCAGTTGAGTCAGCCAATCTACGTTCATGTGCTTTGTTCCAGCTTGGTGGACGACATTCATGTCATAATACTGAAGCTTGAGAGCCCATCTGGATAGTCTTCCTGTCAGATCTTTCACATTTTGCAGCCACTTTAGGGAGGCGTGGTCTGTTACAACTGTAAAGTTTGTACTGTACAATAAGGGCCAGAAATGTTTCACCACAAGAACAGCTAAGCACTATTTCTCTGTGACGCTATAATTTTGCTTAGTTTTTAAAGAGTGTTTTGCTATAATATGACACAGGGTGGTCAATGCCATTCTCATCCAGTTAAATAGGATGGCACATATGGCTAAGTTGGAGGCGTCAGTACAGGATGAATGGCTTCCCATAGTGCAGATGTCATAGGGTTGGTCATCTTTTTAACAAACTCTCATTAACTCAAATGCAGTTCATTGCTCTACTCCTCATACAAAAGGGGTGTTTTTGGCAAGCATTCAGACAAAAGATTCAGTGAGTTGAGCCAAATTAGGGATAAATTGATAGTAATATCCCATCACCTCTATGAATACCTCTATGTCTCAAAGGCTCTTTAGCTCAGGAATCTTGGGGATTGCTTCAACCTTATCATACAATAGTTAAATTCCTTCTCATGATATGACATGTCCTAGAAATACCAAGTCCTTCTGGAAAAAGGTATACTTTAAAGGTTTTAGCTTGATATGATTCTCTCTAAGTCATTGAAACACTAATTTGAGGTGGTCTAGATAATTTGTAAAGAATTTTGAAAAACACCATTATGTCATCTAGGTAAACGATCAAACAGCTTAGTTTAAGATCTTTCATGATGTGATCCATCATCTGTTGGAACAAGGTGGGAGCGTTGCATAATTCCTGTGGGCCCCAGGTAGGTTGAATAACCCTTCTGTGTATATCAACGCGCATTTCACTTGGTCTTTTGGATATAGATTTATTTTCTAATAACCGCTGGCAAGGTACGTTGTGAAGAAGGAATTTGATCCAGAGAGTCAGGCCAGGGCATCAACTATCCCTGGAAATGGATAGCTGTCCTTAGTGAGGATATATAGCTTCAGGCAATCCATCACTATTCTGTGACCACCGTTCTTCTTTTTTATAAGTAACAGTGGGGATGACCATGGTCTCTGAGAGGGCACAAGTAAGCCAGCATCTAATAATTTCTTGAGCTCAGCCTTCAAGTATTGCTCCTCTACCTTTGATTTACTAAATGGCTTTGATATGATAGGGTTGAATCTACTATGTTGATACTATGTGCCCAGTCTTTCATGTGACCATAGCCAACATCTGAAGTCAGGAACACATCCTGATAATCTTCAAGTAGTTGATGCACTTTCTCAAGTTTCTCCTTATTTAACTTAATGGGTATTTGGACTTGAGAAATGGCGCAAATTAAATTATTGGCAGGTAGGCCAAAATTAAGGTGAGTACCAATAAAATGTACATTGTCAATTTTGTCAATGGGAATTAATCGACCCTTACCACTTTTTTGATGCTTATTGACTAGAATATCATTGTTGGTTAAGTTTTCAAGTAATAGCTTAATAATCCGCTGATAACCTGGATCAAGAATCACTGGAAAACTCTTGATTTAAACCTACTCACTCCTTCAACACTAGTGATATGTAGCAAGCAGTTCAGGGGCATATGCAGGGTTATGTTGGTAGATACCATTCTTTGTTCTCATGGTTCAATTTTCAACCCCCCAGTGCATAAAATGGAATGCCATCTGCTGCATCTACTGAGTTGAGTAGTTTTTCATGTCTTTTGCAGAGGTAGAATATCACAAAGTTAAAGCGAAAATAGGGTACTCAATCAGATAAGAGAAATTTTCTTGCTGTAATCTTTATTATCCAAGATAAGGGGAACTTCATAGTTGAGGAGTGTCAATATCCTTCTTTTAGATTGATAACTCCTTTATAATCAATCATAAATTGCATCCCAATGAGATCATATTGACTGTTGTCAAGGGCAATGACAGGAGCTGAAAACATTAACTTGCAACTCAGATTGGCATAGATTAATAAGCACCAATTGCATTGGTGTTATTTGGGCCAGCGGTAATGTACTCTTGATTGTATTCAAGGTCTGGAGTGATCTTGATCTTCGTGTTAAGGCAGGATGACACAACTTTGATAGGTGATCCCATATCCAAGATAGCCATTAATCAGACCTTTTGAATTACCACTTCCATTTTGGTGAAGGTTCCACTAAACTTTTGTGGAATGGCTAACACCTCCTTGAGGCGGAATGTTGCATTGAGCTTTTGGGCAGTCTCAGGATACTTCATGATTTTCATAAAACTTTTGATTCTTGAGATGGGTCAAATAAACAGGGCAAGGTACTGATCAGCATTGCTGGCTGTAAAAATTATTTGAGGGCTCCCTATAACCTGAATGAGGTAGGTGCCTTCATGAACCTGAGCGCCATTAATATTTTCAGCATTTAAACAGTCCGGAATGGCAAGCTCAGCGGGTGAACCTAAAATGTAGTAACCTGTATCCTCATGACCCTTTAAAGTCATTATTGAGTTCATTTTCAATGCAAACAAGGTGAATAATTAGCAATGTTTTGCTTTCAGGTACTTTGGGTTGGTCAGCTTTAGAGGTGCCTGACCCTAAGCTGACCTTATTTCCCTGCTTATCAAGGGCATGGTTTTTCTTGAAACACATCCTCAGTATGGTTGTTCTTCTTGCAGTAGTTGCATCTTAGCTTTTCCTCCTTCTTAGGCTTTGCTTCTTCCATGGTATAAGCTCTAGGTTTTGTAGAGGCTTTTTGTGAGGGCTCTGGCTTGTGTATGTTTAATATATTAAGTAAAGCTTCCTTAATATCCAATACAAAATTGAAGCTTTGTTTAACGGATGTGATGTGCATGGTTAGGTCAGGGTTACTATGTAAACCAGCAATGACAGCAGCTACGGCATCATCCAAGGTCAGCATCTTTGAGTAAACAACGTTTGAGCTTCTATATAAAAGCAGTCAGCAAATTTGGCAAGGGTTTCATTTTGGCATAGTGCAATTCTCATAAAGGCCTGTTTCTTCATACTTGGGCTCTGCTTTGACTAAAATCATTGATGAGCGCTTCCTTCACTTCTCTTTAGGTATGCAAGTCATCAATATAAGGCACCATAAACTCTTAAGCTATATGACTTAAACAAGATAAAATATGCTTAGCCTTTTGATGAGCAGTTGAACTATCATTGCGGCTTCATAGACTTAGAGGAAAGATGTGATAATCTCTTTGCCAGGTATAAATTTGTCCTTGAATGTAGGATGAAAGATAGTGGTCTCAGAACCAGTAACAACATGTACTCTAGGACTTCAGATTCAGTAATCTCAGTTTATTACATAGCTTTGTTCAACTTGTCATTCCAGTCAACATTTTTGGTCATGTAGAGGATTGAGATGTTGATTTATTTCCTCTAGGGTAAGTTTTGGCGTAAGTTACAGCAGATTGATTCTTCTTTCAACATTGACTTTATTATTCTCCAAGTTCTTAACTCAGATGTCCATATCATAAATTTCTGGCAAGCAAATGAGTTGTAAGTTTGCAGAAGCTTGTTCTCATCCTCCAAGACTCCAATTCGCTGATTCAAGTTCTCCTTCATCTCCTCGCAGTAGGTGCTTTAAGGAGGATTGTCAGTCTTATTTTAACTCTTCTGAGAGATTAAACCAGCGTTTCTCAGCTTCATTGAGGCAACGATAGATTTGGTTAATGTCCTTCCAGCTAGGAGATTTGCCTCCTAATTCGCTCTCCAACTTGTTGAATCTCTCAGTAATGGACAGAGTAGATGTCTGAGTTGCACGGTTTGATATATCTTGTTTAAGCTGAGCTACTCAAATAAATGAGATTTTGTGACACTGATGAAGGCTCATAGGTTCAATGGGCCTCCAGATCAACAATTTGTCATAAGGCTTACTCTAGCTGTGCCAAAAGGATGGATATTTGCTCTTTCTCCTGGTAACAGCTAGTAGAAGCCTGAGCTGCAATTTCACTATGAGCTTCATGATTGTTTCAATGGAGCTCTTCAGCAAAGGCATCACGTGATTGCTTGGTATTTTCATATGACTACATTATGTCTTTTTGAAGAAGCTTCACAACTTGGTCCACATATTTAATAACACCTGAATCAAATTATCCCATTTAATTATAGAGCTGAATGATGTAGGAACAGTTTGCTTCAATTAAATGGTGGACGTCTCCTATACTTTGAGATGCAAAGCATATACCTGCTTATAAGCCATTCATAGGGCCCTTAGGTATTGATATGATGGTGGAGTTTCTCATTATGGACTCCTAGTACTTTCATGATATGATAGAGCGCAGGATGTACAAATTGCATGATGTAGCAAGATAGATTTGCACTTGATCCATAAAGCTCTGGGAGAGAGCTAGTTTCATACAGGTTCATAAGTGATCTGTTCATGGCAGATGCCCTATCGAAATTGCCTCTTTCTCCTTGGTTAATATTCCCATGAAGTAATGTTCTAACTCTTTCATTAAAGATCCAAGTAAGATGATGATATTCAGATAACATCATAGGATTTTCTTGAACTTCTTCAAATGTGATGAGGGGTGGACTTCCAATTTAATTATCTTTTTCACCATTTCCATTGTGCACCCAGCGGGTGGCACTATCAATTGGGTTATCTTCTATAGTGCAATCAATTAGATGCAGGTACCTTTTAGTGCAGCTGAGCCCCCTGTAGTGAGCACCGGCCTGAAGGGCTTCCGTTTTTGAGCTCCATGGTGCTATGCCCAAGAAGCCTAACAGTCAATACTTGAGGTTGACTAAGCTGCACAACAATTATATTTTTTATCTAAAAGGGTGCCAAGTCACCACTTATTTCCTGTCAGCTATAGTATCCATATTATGGTAAGCACAGTAAAATAGACTTGTTGAAGTCAAGTACCAAAGCAAGCTATAGAAATAATGAATTAACCTTATTAAAGTATAAATCAGGGAATTTTATACTTTGCAATTAAGAACATAAACCCTAAAAGAAAAATGAAAAATAAAGTAATATAGGCGTAAATTCAGAAGGGAGGCTCTTGGTCAGATGATACATTCTGGATGTTATAAATCCTTTGTACCATAATTTTGATAGGGCAAAAATGGTGAAATGATTACCTAAGTCAGATGAGACTGTGTGTCACTTAGGTTGATCATTCGCAGCTTATTGATTCCTACCCTTTTTTTGGGTTCATCTTAATTTGTAACCTTGAGTGCTACTAAAAGTAGTTGTCACCTGACATTCAGTTATTTTATCAGATCGATGAGTCAGGAATTATATCTTGGGGTATTTTAAGGTTCAAATTGGTTTTCCAGAGTTTTACTAGAGTGACTGAAGCTGTGCTGACTGTCAATTTCTCTAGGTAATAAAAAAAGTAATGGATATAACCCCCTTCTTGGGTTTAAATTTCAGTTCAGCTAAGGGATTTAATTAGTCAATATTCTTCCCATCATGTCTTGTATCCAGATATCTGACACCCACCTTGGGGCTGGCAGCGTTAACTGCATTTTAAAGTGAATGTTCTGGATATTTTTTTGCTTTCAACTACTCTTTCTTCCCCTTTAGGGAAGTTTAGGACAACAATTTTAATGGTTACTGGGGCTTCAGTGAATATTTTTTATTTAAGCCCACATGACTACCTTGGGTTAAACTACTTACCTGGCGGTATGGTTAGGGCATGGGTGTCCCAGGATATTCCTACCTTGAATGTTCAGGGTCTGGTTAATTATCAAGTTGGTATGTTCCACTTGACTGACCACTTCTTGGCAGTCAAAAACTTGCTGTACACAATTACCTTGGGAGTGATTTGGCAGCAAAAATTAACGTCAAAACTAATTTGAAGGCCAATACCCTAAAACTTTGTCTTTAGGGATTAGTCATGTATTAAAAGTTACATGTCAGATGGTAGCACCCATAGCGACATACCACAGTGGCCTAATGTACATGAGCTTAATCTTGCACTTCTTCTGAAGCCCTCTCTCAAAACCCCCTCCCTCCTATTTGAAGGTGTTAGTCTTCATTTGAAGCAGCTTCAGCAAATTGCCTTACTGGATCACTCAGAGTTTGATTACGATTGTAAGCTCACAGTTGACCTGAGTTCACATCTCCCCCCATTTACCCTTTGACTCTTCAGAAAGAGGCAGCATTAGATGTTTGAGTTATGGAGCAACTTGCTAAGGGAGCCATATATAGTGTACCTCTCCAGTATGCTCACCACTACTCTTTGTGGAAAAAGTGGATGGTACACAACACCCTTGCATAGATTATATTAACTTGATTAATGTTACCATACCCAATTTGCATCCCATCTCTCTGTAGGAACAAATTGCACCAGCGGAGAAGGCCAAAGTCTTCTACAATCTGGATTGCTTGAATACCTTAACCAAATTTTGCATATATTAAAGGGGCTGGAATGGCTCACTGCATTCCATACCAGAAAGGGGATAGTAAATTCCAGGTAATCCCTTTTGGGATCAAGAATGTGCCTGCAATTTTAAACAATGTATTGATGTAACCTTGGGTGAGTTATCAGAAATATGCGCTATGGCCTATACTGAATACATTCTATTGTTCTCCCACAATTAAGCATCCCATGAGGTTAACTTACAGTAGGTGGTGGAGCATTTAAGAGAATCTTTTGATGCTGAAGCTTAGTAAGTGTGAGTTTTATACGTCACAAGTCACTTTTTGGGCAACATCATATTTGATAAAGGACACATGATCACTTCAGACTAGAAGGCTATTTGGGATTAGCCATTCCCACCTTGGTCAAAGAATAGAGGAGCTTTTTAGGGACTTTCACCTTTCTCAAGAAATTCATGCCAAATCTTTCAGAGGTAGTGGCACCCTTGTATAAAGCCATTGGGGAGAAAACTCTTTAATAGTCCTCTACATTGGATGATGCCTTATAGGGTTTGAAAAGCACTTTGATCTCCACAGCAGTTCTTTACCATGTGGATCCCGGTATGGAGTTTACAGTGGCTAGTGATGCATCTAGTTTTGCTATTGCTGTGGATCTGTTACAATTGGGAAAATATGGAGTTGAGCATCCTGTAGAATATTTTCCCATAAAATGTCCTTACCTGAGTTAAATTATGCTGTAGATGACAAGAGACTTTTGGCAGGAGTGAAAGCATTACCTATTGGTGCCATTATCTTCATGGTCCTTCCTGGATATTACACATTTGTAATGACCATATGGCTCTTTTGTAATACCAAGCTCTTCATGCCCTGACCCCTAAAATATTGCTGGCGTGAGACCCTTTCCAAATTTGTGTTCTCTTATAATTATACTAAAGACAAAGAGAATGATTCAGCTCATTCTCTGAGCTGTAACCTTGCGTTAGCTTCTGAATCTAAGGAATTGGAGTTGCATAACCCTCACCTGGTGATTCCACCAAAGAAGATTGTGTCTAAGCAACCCTAATCCTCTACATGGATTCTGGTGCTTGCTTATTTAGAGAATCTAGAGGAGAATGGTATTTTTAGAAAAGTCATCCTTTCTCAGTCCTTATCAACAGAATATACTTTAATTCTTGCCAAATGCACTTTGAATCAGGAGGATATAATGAAAGGGTACCATGTAAAGGATGATATGGTATGGTCCCAGGGAAGCTTTTGGGTTCTCAAAGGACCACTTTGCCTAGAGATAATCAAGGAACGTCGCAATGGGATAATTGTAGGCATTTTGTGAAAGAAAAGACTTGGAGCTTATTCACCATACATATAACTGGAAGAGAATTTATGCTCAGGTTGCAAGGTATACCAAGGAGTTCCTTGTCTGCAACAATAGAAAACCAAATCATCAACCTCTGATGGGCCAGTTGGTATTAGTTCAGAGAGCAGAGGGACCTTGGAATTTTCTCTCAGTTGATTTTATTATTTAACTACCCCTCTCTGATGAGTATAACGCTACCATGGTAGTGATGGAACGGTTTAACAAGTTTGTTAATTCTATTCCATGGTAAACCACAATAACGGCAGCTCATATGGACAAGCTGTTTGTTTCTCACATTTTCTCCACCCATAGGGTGCCCCAGGAGATTATTAGAGTCTATTGCTAAAGTTCACATCTTTATTCTGTGAGGAACAGTGCAAGACTCTTCAAATTCGTCTGTACCATTATACTGACTTCCACTCTCAATCTGTTGGACAGACAGAACGAGTAAACCAATACTTAGAACAATTTCTATGGTGCTATACAGCAACTGACCACTTATACTGGGCTTCACATCCCCTATGGAACAATTTAGTTATAACAACATTCTTCACTCCTCGATTGGTTGTTCTCCATTCTTTCTCAATTATGGTTACAATCCTCCTTTTAACATGGAACCTAGCTGTGGGTTCAAGATGAAGTTGTGGTGGACTTTACAAGTTCATCAAGAAAGTACACAAGAATTTAAACACCAAAAAATGCAGATATGAAGACCTACAAGGAGAATGCAGATGGGCAGAGAATGGTAGGCCAAGAGTATAAGGAGGCGGATCTGGTGATGTTGGATGCCAGGAATATTTCCATCAAGAATCCGTGCAAGAAAATGGGACCAAAGAGGATATGGCCCTACCATATTTTCAGGAAGGTGGCCATGTATTGTGCCAGTTGGAGCTTCTGGAGAAATTCTTATTTTTTAATTTTCCATGAGACCAAGTTGACACAGTTTGAGGGGTCTCCTCCAGAGACACTAAACTCATACCTGGTGAGTGGTGACCAGAGTGGGCTGTGAAAGGGATTGTGGCCTCTTGACAGGTGAAAAGAAGGATCAAGTACCTGTTATCTTAGAAGGGGTTTGATGCTGCTGAGAATAGCAGGGTTCCAGCTCCATAATTGTACTCACGCTCAGGACTTAGCTACCATTTTTCATGAGCATTTCTCTGATACTGAGGGTCCCAAGTCCACAACCAAATTACAGCTATTAAGCTATTTTCACCTTACAAGGACTTCTCAATGGCTGATGATTCTCAGGGGAGGGGTGGCGCCTCAAAATAATGAGAGACTAATGTCATGGTTAAATGACATAATTGTGAGAGTGAATTGCAAGGATAAAGAGGAGATGGGCTATGCCAGAGGATTAAAGTTGGCTGCCCTCCCTGAACTTAGATACACTATAGGTAAACGTTGGGTTAAGGTCAAGCATGCCCAAGTTAATCCTCATAAATCGCGTGATGGGGGCCCAGATGTTACATTGATAGGGGTAAAGATTACCCATTATAATCTGAATGAAGACAGGTTTTTAAATCTATGAACTGAACATGGATTAAATTTGTATATGAAATATAATAATTTCAATAACAGGGATTTTCAATTGGTATCAAAGTCTCAGGTTTGTTCTTAATCAAGATATAAAACTACCATGAGTGGGGCCTGATTTGTTGGCTAGAGTCAAAACCAAGACCAAAAAATTGATTAAGGCCCAAATTCTCAATTTTTATATAAGTTTCATCTTGACCAATCTCTCTGTTTGCCGTCTTACTTATAATAAAGACTATGCTTATATATAAATTCATATCTTATGTTACCTTTTGTTGGCCTCATGGTATACCTTCTTATGGTGGTATCTTGGCTTTATTTGATAATCACTGAAGTCATGACCACTTTAGTGGTTGCATGCACATCAGTTTTATTAATAGTCCTTTTCTAGAGAATTAAAAGCACCTTTTTACAGTAACCCATTGTGTTAATAATGGAAATGATGAAGATGACCAATTGGGAAGTACACTTTTAGTCACATTTGATAAGTAAAAGAAAATCTAAAGGAGATCCCAGAACCTTGACGTCTAACATATTAAGACAGTAAAGGGGCTTGAGACTTATTTTTGAGGTGTAGTAACTTAGGAGAAAAAGTCATCTGCAAAAGGGCATCCAACTCAAACAAGACTCTTATGAATCTATATGAATCCAGTGCTCTCCCAGAGAAATATGTTTCAATTGTAAATATATCCTGCTACATCATGTGATATGTACACCCAGCGCTTTACCATATTGTGCGTTTATTAAGAGTCCATAATGAGGAACTCTATATTCCTAACAATACGCAAGGGGCTTTATGGATGGCCTATGAACAGGTATATAATTTGGCGTCTCAAAGTATAGGGGACATCCGCTAATTGATTGTAGCAAATTATTCCTATAGTATTAAACTACATAACCAGATGGGGACCATTAATTGGAGTCATCTAGTATGTGGAGGAAAGCTATGGAACTCTTAAAAAAGGACTTTTATAATCTGATGATAGAACTTTGAAATTACTTTAAGGGCTTCCTTAAGAGCTTTGAAGGCAAGAAGCTAAAGCCCAAGGTGAAATGATGGTCCATGATTCTACTAACTATCATAACAAGGAAGAACATATTAAGCTCCTCAAATTCCAACTAGACCTTGTCCCAAAATAAACTGATGAGCTTGAAGCCCATATAACCTCAGAGAATCAGTCAGTATCTCAAAATCTTACTGCCCAAGTAGCTCATGTTGGGCCGGATCTAGTATCCTGTGTGACTCAGGTGTCTACTCATTCTATTGCTGAGCAATTAACGAATTAGAGTGAATTAAGAGGAAAATCAGTTAGTAGAGAAGATATCAAACTAGATTTAATGTTTTCTTCAATAAATCTGATCAAAGATGGAACACCCTTCTACAAGAATTAAAGCAGTATGGATAAGCCTACTCAAAGCACTAAATGCAACAAGATGAAGGAGGTCTTGAACTGGCTCATTTAAGTATTAGAAGATGAGAACAAGCTTTTACAAACTTACCACATATCTGCTCATCAACAAATTCATGTTCTGGACATCCGCTTTAAGAACCTGGAAAATGATAAAAACATTCTTGAAAGTTAAATTAATCTTCTGGATGTTGCACCAAGACTTACTATAGAGGAAATGGAACAACATCTTAATTCTCTATAATATCAAATTCACTGACTCTCTTGACAAGTTGAGCAGAGTGACACACATACCAAATTTACTGAATCTGAAGCTCCAAGCGTACAAGTTGCACATGATTGAAAGCCACTGCCTTTCAAACTAACTTCAAAGAAAGATATATACCTATGAGAAGGGAGTATCACCTCTTTCCTTTATGACTATGAAGCCACTATGGAAAGTGTGACTGATCATTAAGATAAGCATATTTTGCCTTGTTTAAGCCATTTGGGACAGGATGTTATAATACCCCATATGACGACCCAAGCACTTGAATTGAAGTTAAGGAATCGTCTATTAAAGAATTCAGTTTCAAAAATTGTTTGATCATGAAGAAACAAGCCTTTATAGGGATTGCATTATGCCAAAATGAAACCCTGTCCAAACTTGCGAATATGCTTCTATACCAAGGCTCAAACTCTGATGACCTCAAAAATGCTTACATTAGATGATGCTGTAACTGCTATTGTTGCTGGTTTAAATAGTAATATGACATAGATATTCAAGTCAATCTGCCACGTTAAGGCTCAACTTTGTTTTAGACATTAAAGAAGCCTCGCTCAATGTGGGTGATATACACAAGACAGAGACATCCCAAAATGCTTCCACAAAAACCAAAGTGTATACCACGGAGAAGGCAAAGCCTAAGAAGGTAGAGAAGCTTAAGTGTAACTACTGCAAGAAGAATAACCACACTAAAGATGAGTATTTTTAAAAAGAACCTTGCCTTTGCTAAGCAGGGGAAAGAACGGTTGGCTTAAGGTCAGGTACCTTTAAATTTGACCAGCTTAAAATACCTGAAACCAAAACACTACCAATTGCTCATCTAGAGTAAATTAAAAATGACTCTAGTGACAACTCTGAAGGGTTCAAGAGGTTTCAGGTTAATATATTTTAGGTACACCAACTCATTTTGCCATTTTAGATTATATAAAAACCAAAAATATTAATGAAGCACAGGTCTAGAGGACACAAACCTCAGTCAAGTTATCAAGTGCCCAAGGATACTTGATACAGCCAGTGAAGCTAATCAATACCTTGCCCTGTTGATCTGAACCATCTTGAGCATGCAAGTCTAATGGAGAACAAATAGACATATCCTGAAACTGTCAAAATCTCAAAACAAAGTTCTTCTCTGAAGGTTTTATACCGCCCATCAAAGTCCAGGAAACCATTACCAAAGTCAAAGTGGTGATTCATAAGGTCAGATTAATAACTATCTTAAGTATGGGATCCTCAATTAACGTTGCCTCATCATGTCTAAAAAGAAGTTAAATTTGCCCCAACCTCTAAGTACATTTAAAAATATAGCACTGCTGATCCAAACAATACTAAGATGATAGGTGCATACTCATTTATTCCAATTTGAGTTGGCAAATTAGTTTTCTCAGCTCCTGCAGTATCCCTGGACAATAGTCAGTATGATATACTATTTGAGATACAATTTATATCAAATATAAAGGTTTCATCAAACTAAATGAAGTTTATTTACCACTCCCCTATTATGAGGTTTCTTTTGTGATAAATTTTAATGACTCCTAAATAAGAAATACCTTGCCTGGTTGAGTACTTTGCTTCTTCTTTGCCTTTGCAATGTTCTCATTCTGGAAGAAATAATAAGAAGCTACATGACTCAGTAGATGCAACAGATGGCATACCATTTTATGCTTCTGAGGAGGTAAAAATTAAACCAGGAGAACAAATAGTGGTTTCTATTAAAATAACCCTGAGTATACCCCAAACTTCATGCTACATATCACTAATGTTGATGGATACAATAGATTTGTACAAGAGTTCTAGCAGGAGTCCTTGACCCAGCTTATCAGCGGCCTATTGAGCTATTACTTGAGAACTTAACCAAAAAGGATTCCTAGTCAAGGAGCATCAAGAAATTAGAAAGGTCAATTAATTCCCATTGAAGAAATTGACAAGGTACATTTTTTTGGTACTCACCTTGATTTTGACCTACCTGCCAACAATTTAATCTGCGCTATTCCTCAAGTCCAAATATCCAATAAGTTAAATCAGGAGGAACTTGAGAAAGTGCATCAACTACTTGAAGTATATCAGGATGTGGTATCCACATCAGATGTTAACTATATTCACATTAAAAACTGGATACATAGTATTTACATAGGAGATTCAACCCCTTAATAGATCAAAGCCATATAGGGAATCAAAGATAGAGGAGCAATACATGAAGATTGAGCTCAAGCAACTATTGGATGCCAGCTTACTTATGTTCTTACAAATTCCACGGTCATCCCCACTGTTACCCATAAAAAAGTAAAATGGTGGTAAAAAAATAGTGAAGGATTACTGGAAGTAAATTAAACTCACAAATAGGGACTGCTATCTGAGTCCATGAATTGATGACGCTCTGGCCTGACTATCCAGCTCAAATTTCTTCTCCATGATAGACCTCATCAGTGGCTATTGGTGGATGGATGTATCACCAGAAGACCAAGAAAAATGTGCGCTGATATGCACAGAATGATTTTTTCAACCCATCCAGCTACCCTTAGTGATTATGCAATTCTTGTGCCTTATTTCGGCAGGCAATGGATCATAGTATGCAAAATTCCAAACTGAGCTGCATAGCTGTCTACCTATATGACATAACGGTGACCTCAAAACCTTTACAATTCATCTAAGCTACCTCAAGTCAATTTTTAATGACTTGAGGGAACAACATCAAACTAAAGCCTGCAAGAAGTACCTTCTTCCAATAGGAATTTAATTTTTTAGAACATGCCATAACGCAGGAAGAAATCAAAATTTTTACAATAAAGTTGAAGTGATAACCAAGATCCCTGAGCTGAAGATCCTTAGAGATATACAGGTATCCTTAGGAATGATAGGATACTAATATCAATTTTATCCCCAATTAATGCTCAACTCGCCAAACATCTACTCCTTTTGCTTGCTAAAACACCCCCTTCATTTGAGGAGTAGATCAAAGAACTGCATCTGAGACTATATAGATTTGTTGAAAGAAAGACTAATTCTATAACATCCAGACTATGAGAAGCCATTTATAGTTTTTACAGACGCCTCCAACTTAGCCATGGGGTTATTCTTCCCAACTAGATGATGAAGCGTTTACCAATTGGTGTCCTATTATAGCAAGACGTTTTCAAAGGCTGAGCAAAATTACAGTGTCATGGAGAAAGAATGCCTAGCAGTTCTACTAATGGTAAAACATTTATGGCCCTTATTGTATGTTTGGCAGTCTTCAATTTTTGAGCTTGATGGTGCTGTGCCCAAGAAGCCAGAAATTCAATACTTGAAACTGTTTAAGATGCACAAGAAGTATATTTCTATTTTAAAAGATTTCAAATTACCACTTGTGTCATGTCAGCCAGAGTATCACTCCTATGGTAAGTATGTCAAAATTTCTCATTGAAGTCAAGTACTAAAACGAGATATAAATTTTAATGATGTAATTTAGTATAGTAAAAAGAGGGGTTTTCATAGGTTATACTTAACAATATAAACTCAAGAGGAAAAATTTCTAAAAATAATGGAGGGAGAATCTAGAAGGGAGGCTCATGGTCAGGCAATACATTTTGAAGGTATAATGCCTTTGTAGTATATTTTTATTTATTCAATTTTTTTTATTTGAGGTAAGCTGACCAGGGGATAGACATTACTGAAACTAAAACTAAAAACTAAAAACTAACATAACTAATTGGTTCAAACAAAATGCCCAAATGGGTGGATTGAGTGAAACACTTCTAACAAAACAACCAACCAGGTGGGCAGTGGAAACTGCTTATCCCTCCATGGAGGAAGGGGAGGGGGATTGGGGGGCTCATCTCCAGAAGAAGGTTCTTCCTCCCATAGTAGAGTGCATGTCAAGGCAGACAGTAAGGGCGTTGGGGCATCTGCGGCATGTGGCTCAATATTTCTAGTAATTGGTATTTCATGGAAAATGCCAGCTAGGAAAATGGCACTGATATATTCAGCTAAAGCTTGTTAAGCTTTAATGCAGGCGTCTGGGAGCTTAACAAATGTGGCGATGTTGGTTTGGGTAATTTTAGCTTTTGGGTTCCATGCTATAGTTACCACGTTCTGGATAGCATCATTAACCTTTTGTGTAGCTGTTTTACTATTATTTTACTCTTTTGAGTAAGACTTTCAGGGATAACAAGAGGTGGAATTCCTCCTGTGAGCATCACCACTGATTTGGTGACAGCTTTATGAAGGGGATGACAATCTGGTGTTGCAGCTGCTTCAACTGCAAGCTGGTGATCACTGCAAAATGATTTGGCATTTGGCTGTGGGGTATATAGTTGAGGGGGGTATTTGGCATCCCATTCTGCATTAATGAACCGCTCAATTTGCAGAGATGGTTCTTCAATAATCTTACCTCTTTTTTCAATTTCAAACAATTATTCCCATGGGTTTTGGTTGAATTGATTTGGGGAATCAGCATACATTTGAGGTTGGTTGATTTGTTGGAGAAAGCATGGTATCAAACTGGGATCTAATCCGATGCTTGATTGGGGGAATAATGTGTGGTATTGGGGTGAGGAGGAGGCTGATTGGTGGCAGCAGGTGCAGCTGCAGCTTCCAGTTTTGGGGGAGGGGAGGTAGGGTGTGTGCCCCATACTGGAACTTGTATAGGGTGGCCAGCAGATTGGAGGTTGATGGCTGAGTCATCCAATCTGTTGGAAGTGGCTAAGGAGGGGCACTTGTGTTTTTAGTGGTCCAACTCAAAACATGATGGACAGATCGTCCGCCCTCGACGTGGGCCCAAAATGGATGATCAGACACTGAAGGAAATGGTGCAAGGTGGAATTGACATGACGATTTAACTAGATTCAGGGCTGATAGTGGCATATGCCCAAGCCCAGAGAGTTGTGTGGCCCCATTTGGGACCACAAATTGTAAGATGGGGTTGGAGCCATAGGCTGCCAAACCATCCATCAGCTCCTGGTGGAGCACTTCAGGGGGGAGGTGGTGGGCAAACCAGCAAACTGGACCACCAAAGTGGTGTCCTCTGGGAGCCAGGTCCAAGTTGTGGGAAGAGGGGTGCCCTGGAATACCAGGGGCACAGTTGCTGCAGTGGCAGCGTCAGCTTCACAGGTGAAGCCAAAATTGAAATACCCCTTATAGGAGTGGAAATCTATAAATATGGCAGGTGTCATCACCACCTGTGCCATTTTGATAATGGCTTGGTTGTGGTATGGGAATAGTTTCCCATATTTGACCCTTAGGCTGTAGCACATGTTTCTCCAGGGGAGCATCAGAGGGCAGCGAGGTACCACTTGGGTACAAGCAAGGTGGGCATCAAAATCCTTGGGAGGGCGAATCTTCCCATGGTTTGGAATGACTGGGTGAACCAGTCTGAGCACGTTTTCCTGCCAGATGGAAAATGGCAGATGGAGTTTCACTGCTGCCCCACACTGGGGCAGCCCGCAGAGAATCTGAGGATATTGGAGCAAAACTACAATGGGCGATTAAGATTTGCTTTAATCAATTTGTGTAATTTGCTCAGAAAGTTACACCAAGAAGAAAGAGCTTTTGTATCATATTTCTGATAGGGCAAAATTGTAAGTTAAATGTACCAGTCATATGAGACTTGATATTACTTAGGTTAATTGTTGGCAGGTTCTTGATTCTTTACCTTTGAGGGTTCATCTTAAATACTTCCTCAAGTGCCACCTTAAGTATTAGTCACCTGAACTTCTGATGATCCTTAATTTTAATTAGGGAGGATTTTATTTCAAAGTATCTTAGGATCAATTTGGTCTGATGGAGTTTTCTTAAGGAAAATTTGAGCATCAATAATAATTAATTTCTCTGGGTGATTATCTGAGGTAGCTTCTTTAACCCCTTCTTGGGACCAGGTGTCAATTCAGCTGTGGGAGTCAAATAGTCAATATTACTCCCATCATATCTAATATCCAGATAACTGACATCACTGTCATGGAGATGGCAGAAAAAGTTTAGACTGGCCTGCCAGTCAGGATGCGTAAGCACCCAAAAAGCAAGCCAGAATACCAGAGGCATTGCTGACTGAATGACATTATATGGAGCTGGGCATTGCAAAAAAACAAATTGTTGATGTAGAACAACAGTGAGTATGATCCCAATGACAAACCACAATGAGCCCATTTCAGACCCAGGGGGCTTTGCTGCAGGGAGTGGGATAACAGAAATAGTTTAAATGAGTTCATTGGCATATGGGGTCATTTTGACTGGGGAGACAAGGAGATGGATTCTTGCTTGCAGTTGGTGGATGTAAGGCCACAAGATCCCCGTGTACTGTTGTTGAAAGTTCATGATAGCAGGGTTGTAGCGCCAAAAATATCTGACTCGCTGAATCCAATCAATGATGGAGGGGGCCATAGTGACCATAAGTACTGGTAGAGCCCATCCGGTATATGGACTGACAGGCCACCAGGGAAACGCCATCAGGGATGTGTCCAGAAGGAGCAATACAAAAAAAATTGATTGGTTTTTTTGGGCAAAATTTTATTAAAAGGAAAGGAAGAACATCGACCACCAATTTTCTCAGTGCAATGCAACTGATTTAATAGCGGTCAATTGTGGTAGTGACAAGCTGGGATTGGGACCCTCAATTTTGACCTAACCAGCAAATTATTTGAGAATGGGTGGGTTAGTTACCTGGGAATTGACATTTAAATTTGGCAGCAGGCTGAGTCGCTGTCAGTTTGACCTCAAATGTCCAAACTGAGGCTCAACTACTTTTCCAACAGTTAGTGTGAAGGCGTTTGGCCCAATGAGCAGCGGGAATCCCCCAAGGCCACCCCATATAGGGGTGGGTCCATTTGGTTGGGAATGGGTTCAGGATGCCCAACCTGCCTGCGCTCAGTCGCTGGGACATTCTTTCAGTCAGTGGCATCGCATCAGCCACAATGCCAGAATTGTCAACAGGGGACTTTGAACCCTCATCAATGATGTCCGATGCTGTAGCCTGCCCATCGAGGATGATCCCCAACAACTTTGGTAGGGAGGTGATTTGTTCAATTGGCATGTTAATTGAATTAAAACCATCAGGCATTCTGGATGATAAATCAGTCTTCATACCTTTCCTGCTATTTGAGATCCAAACATCATGCATATTACCACTCAAATTAGTTCTGATTGATTTCAATTTTGACGATCTCAGTGCAGATTTTGCTGATTCCTCATAAAAGTTCTACTAAGGTGAGTGTGGGTACTGTGGGTGGAATCTGAAGCAGAAGAGCTGTTACCCAGTGCTCATCTACTATGTGAGCGAGATCGCCCTGAGTAACAAGGGGTACTGCCATCCTCTTCAGTACCTTCTTGCTTGGGAATGGAAAAATGGCCCAATCAACACCCAGAGGACATTTCCTGGGACTTACATTACCTTTCCTTTTTCCAAAGGAAGGGTCACCATCACTGGGAAACTGCACAAGAGCCACATTCTTGTGCGCCTTGGGTAACTTGATTGCCATAATTGTCACAACTTTTTTTTTTTGGGGGGGAGCTTTGGGGTGGGATATGTGGAACGCTTCAACCAGGTCCATGCAATTCGTGCAATCGCGCGCCTTGACCCAACTGTTTTCATAGGCCAGATACCCTTTCCAGGCCATGAGATATTGTACGGAATGTCGGGATTTCTGGGATGCCAGGATAGCCTCTACCTCAGCCTCTTCCCCATTTTTGACAATGATCAGTTCCAGTTCCATGAGAATTGCACCCTTGAAGGGTGACAGCTGGGAAACATGGAAAATGGGATGCTGCTTCCAATGCGCAGGGAGCTTCAGCTGGAACGCCACATTTCCCAATACCTCTTCCACCAAATGGGGACCCAAGCATTTACTAGAGAATTTATGGGAAGGGGCCTGAATTCTTAAGTGATGGGTATCAAGCATGACGTAGGAGCCCACCATAAAATCATGACCTGGAAGATGCTTACAATCCATAAACCACTTGTAGTCATCTATGGCTTTGGTGAGGTGTTCCTGCACTAAGGCTTGAGTTGATCTGATATGGGCAGCATGGTCTTTGGCAGCTTGAACCTCAGGCCACAAGCACAGCCTGACCAAAAACAAAGGATTATAACCCAACATTGCTTCATAGGGGAAAACCCCATGGATGCATGAGTCCCATTATTGTAAGCAAATTGAGTGAGAGGAAGGTCATCGGCCCAAGTATCCTGTGCAGCTGCAGCATAGCAATGCAGGTACTGTTTAAGGACTTGATTGACTCACTCAGTCTGTCCATTGGACTGAGGATGATATGCCATGGTTTGACAGGGGAATATTTTCAGGATCAATAGGAGTTTGCTTTAAAACTGCGCGGTGAACTGTGAGATATGGTCACTGATGATCTCCTGGGGAGACAAAACATTGAAAACACATGGCGTATGAAAAGGCGGGCAGTTTCTTCTGACATAATTGTGGAAGTACAAGGTATAAAAAGGGAAAACTTTGTGAAGTAATCCACCACTAATATCACCGCTGTGAACCCATTAGAACAGGGGAGTTCAATGATAAAGTCCACAGACTGATGTCCATAACCCTCCGCCTACTGTAAGGGGTGCAGGAGGCCATTTTTGCCAGAGCGGTCCAACTTAGCCCTGGTGCAAATAATGCAATTGGCGATCCAGGCCAGAACCTCTTTTGTCAGACACGCGCAATTGAAGGTCCTCTTGATCAAATCAATGCATTTTCTGTTACTGGGATGTCCAACCGTGGGGGGATTGTGATGTGCGCGGAATACCTCCAATTGGAAGGAGGGGGGAACCCAGATGTGAGACCAAAAGTAAATGATTCCCTCCTTTAAGGAGTATAGGGAGTGTTTGTGACTTGGTTGAGCCAACTGCTCGACCAACTCCACACCCTCAGGGCAGGCCATTTGAGTGGCTAAAACCTGAGCCACTAGCAGGGCGTCGGGAGCCAAAGAGATGGATGAAATGATGGGGGAACAATTGACAAGAATTGGGAAGCAGGAATCATGGTAACAAGGTCCACTTTTTCTGGGTCTGAGAACAGTGGGTGGGACTGCAGCTTAGAAAATTGGGAAGTACATTGAGCAAACCTTTTATGGATTCATATTTAAAGTTAAAACTGCACAGGTCCTGATAGGTTTGGGCTTTCCAATGCGCCAATTTTTGGGGTTTGCAAAAATACAAAAGGGCCTGGTGATCCATGCGTACCATTAATTCATGTTGAGCACCCTGCAACAGATACCTCCAATGAGTTAATGCCCATGCAACAGCTGCCAATTCCTTGTCATAAATGGCCCAAGCCTGCTACGTGGCTGTGAACTTCCAGGAAAAGTAAGTAACTGGGTGTTCTAAACCATTGTGCTCTTGAAGCAACACCGCTCCCACTGCTACTGATGAGGCATCACATGCAACAATATAAGGCTTAGTGGGATTGGTGTGCTTCAAAATAGGTGGAGACACAAACACCTCTTTAATCAATTCAAACGCCTGCTGGCATTTGGGCATCCAGCGAAATGGTACATTTTTCCCTGTAAGGGGTGGAGCGGTGCGGCCATCTGGGAATGTGCTGGGGAAATTTTTTTTAGGAAAATGATGGTTCCCAAGAAACTCTGAAGTTGTTTCTGCATAGTCAGGGTTAGCCATTCTCAGATCATGTCTAACTTGTTGGGAGGGATTGCATAACTGTCTTTGAGGATGAGAACCGAGGAAGGTAACCTCCTCCTTATAAAAATCACACTTGGAAGGCTTGATGAACAAGCCTGCCTTATGCAAGGCGGCCACCACTGCTTCCAAATCAGTAGCATGTTGTTTGGGAGTCAGGGAGTGAACCAGGATATCATTGATGTATGCAACTGCACAGGTAAACTGGAGGTCACCCAGTACATTGTTGATCATACATTGAAACGTAGTGGGAGCATTCTTCAGCCCAAAGGGCATTACAAAGAATTGGAAAATGCCGCGCTTTGTCCAGATTGCTGTTAACCATTCCTGCCCTTTCATTACCTGAATTTGGTTGAAGGCGTTCACCAGATCCAGCTTAGAGAACACACGGGATTTGGCGATTGCCTGGCTGATCGTCTGCAACAGAGGCAAGGGGTAGGGATCAGAAACCGTTATTTTATTAAAGTGGCCATATTCCACGCAGGGACAGAGAGAACCATCCGCTTTTTGGCGAAGACAATGGGGGAGGTGACAGGCAAAGTCTCCTTGAACAACCACCCTTTTTTCAGCATATCGTCCAACCAGGTATTGAGTGCAATTTCTTCCTCCACTGTATGGGGATACAACGGACAGTTGATGTTCACCAACTCCACAGTTGTTCAAAACCCACAATCAAACCTAGTGTGTGGGGGCAGGCGATCCGCCTTTTCCAAGTCAAAGGTTCTTTGATAGCACATTAAACTCTTAGGAAAAGCAGCCAAGATGCCCACAGAAGTGACTAGGGAAGTAATAGAACTGGTTCCTTGTGTCTTCTTATTGGTGTCAATCAAAGAAAATTCTCCTCCAGATGATCATTGGTAAATGACAATGTATTAGACTCCAAGTGAATCTTAACATGTTGTCAGCGCTACCACCCCACACCTAAGACCACTGGAAACACCAAGTTCAGCATGACTGAAAAACGATTGCAGAAGCTGAACTGGTGGATTGAAAAAGGTACCGGTCAGCAAATGACATATGAGGTCTGGGAAGCAGATGAGGCCACCATCACTGAGGGACCTGCATCCATTTCCAGTTCTAATTGTTGAGCCAACTTGACACTCATGAAGTTCCCTGCAGCTCCGGTATCCACCAGGGCCTCAAAGGAGACATGATGCAAGCCAACACTGATCTTCATAGGCAATAGGAAATAAGCGAAGTTTTGTTTATTGGAAGATTTGACTGACTCTTTTGCAACTGAAGAAATAACTGGCAAATGGGAGGGTAAGGTTGGGGGCTTTTGCTGGAGCAAAAATTGGGAGTACGAGGGTGGGGGAAATAACTTCCTCCATCTGGGCCTTAACAGATTCATTTATAGGTGACTCTGTATCAGCCAACTCAGACACAGGGGTTACGGCAGGATTGGTACCCAGATCTACCACTAGTTCAGAGGTAGGCGCGTCATCTGCATCTACTTTGGGTAATCCAATCATAAAATTCCCCTTTTGATAAAAGGTAACATGGCAGGGGAAGGCATTAATGATGGTCGCAGTGGCATATATTTGATCTACTGATCCTTGGATGGTGGACCAGACCTCGTGATGAGCAGAACCCAAATCCAAGCCTGATCTAAAGACTGCCTGAAGCATATCAATAGAGAGACCCAACGTGGGGGCCAGTTCACGGAAGGTAGAAATCAAAGAAACCAGGCTAGGGGCTTCAGCCATGGCATAGATCAGTCTGAATAGGTGGTCTGATTGTGACACAGGGGTTTCAGGGCAGCTGACATGACAGCCATCAGTGGGGTGGGGTCTCCTGCTTGTGAGAAAGAGCGCAAAAGGCCTTTAACCCAACAGTGGGCATCCCCATCCACAGCATCTAACAACGCAAGCCCTTGTTGGGCATGAGATAATGTGGAAGCGTTATTGAGTGCAATTGCTGTATGCATTTGCACCTCAGTGAGCGCATCAAGGACTTGATTGGTGATCTCCTGGGAAGGGACACTCGAGCTTCCTTCCAGGATAGTGGAAGGAGGAGGAGCCGCAATCTGCGCAGCTTGGGTGGATTGAAGAAGATTCCCCAAGGTAGAGCGGATACTTCTCCCAAAATCAGAAAGTGACCAAACAAACAACAAACAGCAAACTACTGATTGCACATTTATTTGGTAAAGGGTAACCACTGGAGTGCCCAGTTCAAAGAAGAAGGTGGAAGTGGCTGGAAATAACGGTTGGTTGATTATGTCATGGAGATGGCAGAAGAATTTTAGACTGGCATGCCAGTCAGGATGCGTAAGCACCCAAAAAGCAAGCCAGAATGCCAGAGGCATTGCAAACAAAATGATGTTATATGGAGCTGGGCATATTGAAATGATGAATTGTTAATGTAGAACAACAGTGAGTATGATCCTAATGATGAACCACAATAAGCCCATCCCAGACCCAGGGGGCCTTGCTGCAGGGGGTGGGATCACTGAGATAGTTTCAATGAGTTCAACAGCATATGGGGTCATTTCTACCGGGGAGACAAGGAGATGGATTCTCGCTTCCAGTTGGTGGATGTAAGGCCACAAGAATCCCATGTACTGTTGTTGGAAGTTCATGATAGCAGGGTTGTAGTGCCAAAAATATCTGACTCGCTGAATCCAATCAATGATGGAGGGGGCCATAGTGACCATAAGTGCTGGTAGAGCCCATCTGGTATATGGACCGACAGGCCACCAGGGAAACGCCATCAGGGATGTGTCCAGAAGGAGAAATACAATAAAAAAATAATTGGTTTTTTGGGAAAATTTTATTGAAAGAAAAGGAAGAAAATTTATCAACAATTTTCTCAGTGCAATGCAACTGATTTAATAGTGGTCAATTGTGGTAGTGACAAGCTGAGATTGGGACCCTCAATTGTTGACTTAACCAGCAAATAATTTGGGAATGGGCAGATTAGTTCCCTGAGAACCAACATCAAAAAATTTGGCAGCAGGCTGAGTCTCTCTCAGTTTAAACTTAAATGTCCAAACCGAGGCTCAGTTACATCTCCAATGGTTAGCATGACGGTGTTTGACCCAACAAGTGGCAGGATTTCCCCCAAGGCCACCCCACATAGGGTAGGTCCATTTGGTTGGGAACAGGTTTAGGACGCCCAACCTACCCGCGCTCAGTCGCTGGGCCATTTTTTTGGTCAGTGGCATTGCATCAGCCACAATGCCAGAATTGTCAACAGGGGACTTTGAACCCTCATCAATGATGTCCGATGCTGTAGCCTGCCCATCGAGGATGATCCCCAACAACTTTGGTAGGGAGGTGATTTGTTCAATTGGCATGTTAATTAATTGAAACCATCAGGCATTCTGGCTGATAAATCAGTCTTTATACCTTTTTCAGCCATTTGAGATCTGAACATTGGGCAGATTATCGCTTGGATTAGTTCTGATTGATTCCAATTTGACAATCTCAGTGCAGATTTTGCTGATTCCCCATAATAGTTCTGCTGAGGTGAGTGTGGGTACTGGGGGTGGAATCTGAAGCAGAAGAGCTGTTACCCAGTGCTCATCTACTACGTGAGCAAGATCGCCCTGAGTAACGAGGGGTACTGCCATCCTCTTCAGTACCTTCTTGCTTGGGAACAGAAAATTGGCCCAATCAACAACCAGGGGACGTTCCCCAGGACTTAAAATTACCACTTTCAAGGATATTGGCAGGGGAGTACCAAAGCAAGAATTGGCTATGTACATGGGTGATAGATACTTTAGTTTAAAAAGATTTGATTGAGTACTCATCACCGCAGATATAAGTTATAGCATATGGCCCATATCAGATGGAATCTTATTTTCCTACTTGAGGTAATATACAATTCTGATAGTACAGGATTAAGTCCAAGATCTCAAAGGTGGGTAAAGGTTGGTGAGTTGCATTTGGTGCTTGATTATCTCATAACTTTTTTAGTTAGATTTGTCATAGCCTATGATTGAAGTTTATAATATGCTGGGCTAATTTTTTTAGCAATTTCTCAGGATCTTCCAGTTTTAACACTGATAAATTCATGAGCTAATAAAGCCAGGATTTCACGTTTTCTATATAAGGCTTAGAAAGAGAAAATTTAATTCAATGGGAACTTATCCTGTAAGCTATTAGCGCACTAGAGAGAATTTGGTCCCAGTGTAATTGATTGGTAGTGGCCATCTTGCGTAGCATTGAGACTAATATCCAATTTTCTCTTTTTATATCACTGTTAGTTGATAAATTTTAAGGTGCTGAGAATAATTGTTAAGTTCTCATACTTGTAGCTAAGGTCTTCAAAACTTTTCAAGTAAAGTTATTTCCAATATCACATAGCAGTACCTGCGGGCAGCCATGCCTAGTAGATATTTTGATATAAAAAAGTTAGCAATAGCTATGGAAGTCTGAATGGGAATGATGATTTCTTCAACACACTTTGGGAAATGATCAATCCTTACAAGAATGTATCTATTCCTTCATGTGGATTCAGGTAATGGACCTATGACATCTAAACTGAGGTATGAAACGGCTTCTGAGGGGTCATGGGCTGATAGTTGTACTTAGCCTAATGTGGCGCATGCTTTTCAACAAATGATTCAAGCATCTAAGACTTCCACTACAAAATCCATTAATCCTTTGAAATAGTAGCAATCCTTGATCCATTCTTATGTTTTCATGGTCTCCCATGTTTAATGTATTGTGGGCTTCCATTGTAACTGGTACCCATTATGAAGGCTACAAGTAAGGTAGCCAGTCAATTCAGACTTTCTTGTAAAATAATCCATTAAGAATCTTCATATTTTGAGCGTGTCACTTTAGCGTCCTCTAAACTGGTTCATTTCTGTTCTTCTAAGAGTCTGGCTTCATGAGTAGTTCATGTAATCATTCAGCTTTACTATTATTTAATATGGTAGGAACAGTCTGGTAGTCCATCTACACTAAATGCTTTGTTACTGCTCAATGGACAATATTTATGACATAGTGCAGAATTTTGAGAGCCCAGAGGGCTTGTCTTCCTGTTGGATCTTTCATGTTTTGCAGCTACTTTAAAGAAGCGCAATCTGTAACAAAAGTAAAGTTTGTACCATACAGGAAGGGCTGCTAATGTTTCAACACCAGGAGAGCAGATAAGCACTTTTTCTCTGTGATGCAATATTTGCTTAGCTTTGGGAAGCAAATTTATGTAATAGGATACTAGGTGGTAGATTCCTTCATCAACAATTGAGAGAGGATGGCGCCTACAGCTAAGTCAGAGGCATCTTAAATAAGATGAACGACTTTCTATAGCCTGTGGATCATAGGTTTATTCTCTTCAGCAGATTATTCATTGAATTGAATGCAGTTCAATGCTCTACTCTCCACACAGAAGGCATATTTTTGGTAAACAAACTGACAAGAGTTTTGGAGTGCTGAGCGAAATTAGGGATAGTTTGATGGTAATTTCATCATACCTAAGAATACATGTATGCCTTGGAGGGTCTTTGGCTCAGGCATCTTGGAGATTGCTTTAACTTTAATGTATAAGGGTTAAACTACTTCATGCAATATGGTGTATATAAAAAATTCTTAAGTCTCTACTAAAAAAGATACATTTTTTAGGATTAATCTGATGAGGTTCTCTCTCAGCCATTGGAAACCAGACTTGAGGTGGTATAAATGATTGGTAAGAGTTTTGGAAAGCACCAATAAGTTTTTTGGTATATATTTACACAGATGAGTTTAAAATCATGCATGATGTGATACATCACCCATTGGAACAAGGTGGGGGTGTTGCATAATCCCTGGGGGAGCCAGGTAGGTGAATAATTCTTTTCCTTCAAATTAACGCGCATTTTTCTTGGTCTTCAGGCGTTAGATCCATCTGCCAATAACTGCTGGAGAGGTCCATTGCATAAAAGTAATTTGAGCTGGATAGTCAGGCCATAGCATTGTTAATCTTTGGGATAATATAGCTGTCCTTCTTAGTGAGGCTTTTTAGTTTCCTGTAATCCATCACTATTCTGTGACCATCATTCTTCTTCTTTATAAGTAACAGTGGGGATGACCATGGACTCTGAGAGAGCACAAGTAAGCGCCATCCAATAACAGCTTGAGATCAGTCTTCATATACTTCTCCTCTACCTTAGACTTTCTATATAGATTTGATTGAGTAGGGGTTTACTACGTCAATACTATGTGTCCAGTCTTTCATATGACTATAGCCAACATCTGTTGTGGAGAAAACATTCTAATAGTCTTCAAGTAATTGATGCACTTTCTAAAGTTTCTCCAGATTTAACTTATCTTATATAGAGACTTAAGGGATTTGCAATTTAAATTGTTGGCAGGTAGGCTAAAATTAAGGTGAGTACCAATAAATGTACCTTGTCAATTTTGTCAATGGGAATTAATTGACCCTTACCAATTTCTTGATTTTTCTTGACTAGGAAACCATTGTTGGTTAAGTTCTCAAGTAATAGCTTAATAGGCCGCTGATAACCTGGACCAAGAATCACTGAAGTAAACTTCTGGTTCAAACCATTTATTCTATTGACACTAGTGATATGTATCAAGCAGTTGGAAGGATAATCAGGATTATGTCAGTAGAAACCACTCATTTATATCCTAGTTTGATTTTTACCTCATCAATGGCATAAAATGGTATACCATCTGCTGCATCTACTGAATCAGGTAGCTTTTTTGTGTTTCTTCCAGAGGTAGAATATCTCAAAGGTAAAGTGAAAACATGGTATTTGACCAATCAAGAGAATCATTATTGCTGGAGTCTTTGTTATCCAGTACAGGAGAACTTTATAATTGAGAAGTGATAGATATCCTTTTTCAGATTGATTACTCCTTCATATATATGATCATATACTTCATTCTGATAATTATATCATACTGGCTGTTGTCCAGGGCAAGTGCAGGATCTGAAAATACTAGCTTGAAACTCAGATTGGCATATATTAATAAGCACCAATTGCCTTAGTATTGTTAGTACTGGCAATGCTATATTCTTAGATGTATTTGAGGTCAAGGGCAAGATTGGTCTTCTTGATTACTTAGTATAAAACAACATTTATGAGTGATCCCATATCAAAGTTAGCCATAACTTGGACCTTTTTAATCACCACTTCCACTTTGGTAATTATTCCTCCAAACTTTGGGGAAGGGCTAACACCTTTTTGCGGTGGAACTTTTCATAGAGATTTTGTACATTCTCAAAATACTTATTTCTGATCTCTAGTAGACTGTGAATGCTTGAGATGGGTCATATCAACAGTTAAGGTACTGATAAACATTGCAGGCTAAATTAATTATCCTGGGATACGTAATAACCTAACTGAATTAAGTGCCTTTAAGGGCAACTGGGCGTCATTTATATTTTCAGCATATAAAAGCCCAGAATGGCGATCTAAGCAGGTGAACCTAAAATGTAATAGCCTGTGTCCTTTTAACCCACTTCAGATTTGTCATCAGGTTCATTCTCAATTCATGTGAGATGAGTGATTAAAAATGTTTTCTGTCAGATACTTTGAATTAGTTGGCTTTAGAGGTACCTGACCCTAAAATGACCTTATTTTCCCTGCTTAACAATGGTAGGGGTTCCTCTTAAAACACATGTTCTTGGTATGATTATTCTTCTTCCAGTAGTTGCACCTTATATTCTCCCCCTCCTTAGGTTTCACTTCATCCACAGTATACACTCTGGGTTTTGTGGAGGCCTTTCAGGAGATTTCTAACTTGTGTATATCATCTACATTGAGTTGGGCTTCTTTATTGTTCAAGTGAGATTGAAGCTTCATTTGATAGATGTGACATGCATGAATAGGTCAGGGTTACTATGTAAACCAGAAAAATCAGCGGCTACTGCATCATCCAAATTAAGGCTTTTAATGGCCATCAGCATTTGGTTATACATATAAGCGATCAGCAAATTCAGTCTGGGTTTCATTTTCATCATAACGCAATTCTAATGAAGGCATGTTTCTTTAAACTCAAGCTTTTCTTGGGCTCAAAATTTTTGATCAGCGCTTCCTTCACTTCTCTCCATGTATGCAATTGTACATATGAGGTAACATAAACTTTTGAGCCATATGTCTTAAACAAGATAAAATATGCTTAACTTTTGATGATCAGTTGCACCTTCTATCGTGGCTTCATAGATGTAAAGAAAAGATAATATACTTCCTTCTTCAGGTAAAAACTTGTCCTTGAACGTATGCTTAAGGGTAGTGGCCATTAGTCCTGTAATGATGTGTACTGTGGGATTTTCAGCCTCAGTAATTTCAGTTTTTGCTTCACTATGTTTAAAATGCTGTTTAATATGACATATTTGATTTTTTAGAGGATTATGATATTGCTCCATTTCCTCCAGGTAAGTCTAGGTGTACCATCTAACAGATTAATTCTTCTTTTAAATGACTTTATCATTCTCAAAGCTCTTAGTACAGAAGTCCATATTGTGAATTTGTTGGCAAGCAGATGAGCAGTAAATTCACAAAAGATTGATTTCATCCTCTAATACTCCACTGCGCCAATTCAAGCCCTCCTTCATCTCTTAGCATTTGGTGCTCTGAGGGGGCTTGTTGGTCTTAGCTTTCAGCTTTTCTGTAAGAATATTTCAGCGTTTCTCGGCTTCATTGAGGTGATGGTATACTTGGTATATGTCCTCTCAACAGGGGAATTTGCTCTCTCTAGTCACTCTCCTTTTGTTAAGTCGCTCAGTGATGATAAAGTAAACTCCTGAGTCTCACAGAATGCCATATACTGTTAAACACAGGCCACTTGGATAATAATATTTTAAGATACTGATGAAGTCTCAGAGTTTCAATGGTCCTCCAGCTCATCAATTCATTGTAAATCTTGTTCTAGATGGGCCTTAAGGAGTTTAATCTGTTCTTCCTATTGTCAATGGCTAGTAGAAAATTGGGATTTCATTCTTCCATGGCCTTCAATATCTTGTCTTTTCTGCTCTTTAATATAGTATCAAGTAAAAGCTTGGTATTTTTGTTTGCCTCTGAGATGTCCTTTCAGAAAAGCTTTATAGCTTCCTCCACATATTTAATAACACCTGAATCAATAGTCCCCTTTTATTTTATGGAGCTAAATAATTTAGTAATGGGTTGTTTCAATTAAACATAAGATGACCCTATACTTTGCGATGCTAAATTATATACCTGCTTGTAGGCCATCTATAAGACCCCTTGGGTAGTGATAGGATGAGGGAGTTCCTAGTAATGGACCCCTAACAAATGCATGCTTTGGTAAAGCACAGGGTGTAAGAATTGCTTAATATAGTTTATAGATTTTCACTTAATCCATAACTCTCTAGGAGAGCACTAGATTTGTACAGATTCATAAAAGCCCTCTCCACGGCAGATGCCCTTTCATGGCTGGCTCTTTCTCCTGGGTTAATAACTCCACAAAGTAACACCTAAACTCCTCAGTTAGAGATCCATGTTATATGACAAGAGTTGGTAATCTCCTTAGGTTTTCTTTAGCTTCTTTAAACATGACAATGAATGGACTTTCCATTCTTTCATCTTCTTCACCATTCCCATTGTGAACCCAGCTGGTGACACTATCAACCAAGTTATCTTCCATGGTGTGATCAATTAGATGCAGGTATCATTAAGCTTCAGATGAGCCCCTGTAGTGAGCACCAGCCTGTTGGCTTCCATTTTTGAGCTCAATGGTGCTGTGCCCAAGAAGCCTGACAGTCAATACTTGAAGCCATCTAAGATGCGTGACAAGTATATTTTTTTATTTGGAAGAGTGGCTAGTCACCACTTATGTTCTGTCAGCTAGAGTATCCATCCTATGGTAAGCACAGCAAAATAGACTTGTTGAAGTCAAGTACCAAAACAAGATATATAATAATGATGTAACTTTATAATAGTAAAAAAAGGTTTTTTATATGTCATAATTAGCAATATAAACCCCAAAAATAAAGGATATATAAAAACAATAGAGGGGGCAAACCAAAAGGGAGGCTCATAGCAAGACAATGCATTTTGAAAGGTATAATGCCTTTGTAGCATATTTTGATAGAGTAAAATTATAAGTTGAACATATAAATTCAGTTGAGACTTATCACTTAGGTCAATTGTTAGGAAGAATATTTATTTCTTACCCTTTTTCAGTTGATCTTAATTTACTACTTTGATTGCCACCTTGATTAGTCACTTGACCTTCTGATGACCCTTTATTTCAATTTTGGATGACTTCATCTTGGGGTATCTTAGGCTTGATTTGGTCTAATGGAGTTTTCCTAAGGTAAATTTGAACAGTACTGAAAATATTATCTCCAGGTGACTAATTGAGGTATCTTCTTTAACCCCCTTCTTGGGCCCAGGTGTTAATTCAGCTGTTAAAGTTGAATATTTAATATTCTTCCCATCATGTCTAATATCCTGATATCTTACAATGGGCTGAACTTTACAGATGTTACAGACCACGCTTAATCAATGTGGTTGAAAACATGAAAGACCCAATAGTAAGCCTAGCCCAATGGGCTCTCAAACTTCAGCGCTATGTCATAAATATTATCATTAAACTGGAACAAATCATATGAACGTATATGGACTGACCTGATTGCCCTTACTGCACCTAGATAATAGCAAAGCTGAATTATTACATCACTTCTCATGAAGCCAGACTCTCAGGAGGATAAAGATAAACCACTTAAAAAATGCTAAAATGGCATACTAGAGATACCAAACTTTCTGATAAAATACTATACTAAAGAAGTTAGAATTGACTTGCTACCCTACTTTTGACTTACAGAATAAGTATCAGTTATAATAAATGCCCACAATACCTTAGGACATAGAGGAGCCAAAGAAAATTATGAATGTTTCAAGGATTGATACTATTGTAAAGAAATAATGGACTCTATAGTGGAAGTCTTATAAGCTTGCTAAACTCTTTGGATACAATTGCCACATAAGTCTAAGTACAAGTATCAGTCCATGATCCCTCAATGGCCATTCAATACCATTATTTTTAGAAATCATAGGTCCCCTACCCAAATCTACAGGAGTAAATCGATTCCTGGTAGGGATTGATCATTTCACAAAGTGTCAAAGCAATTGCCATTTCCATGCAAACTATTAAGGCTAATGCTAGCTTCTTATGGCAAAATATTTACTAGGAATGGTTATCTACAGGTTTTGCTATGCAATAATGGGAAAAAACTTTACTTTAAGTGTTGTGAGAATATTAGTTATGAGCATGGGAAACCAAAAAGTATCTTAAGAGCCCTAAAACATATTAACTAATGGGAACGTAGAAAGAGCAAATGGAACACTATTTTAATATTAAAAAAGATGGCTACATTAAATATTACACTGGGCCCAAAAATACCAAGTGCGTTGATAGCTTACAGAATAAGTTCTCATAATACTATCAAAATATTTCCTTCAAAGGCATTATACATAAGAGAAATTGACATTCTGAATTTATTAACCTAAGAAGTTACAAGTGATAATGCCAAAGAACCTGAGAACATGCTAAGAAAATTAGTTCCATGGAGTCTAACTTCAATCATAGGCAATGACAAATCTAGCTAAAACTATTACTAGAAAAAAGCTAAGCAGCAGATGCACCTCTCCAACCATCACCCAATTTTTGAGATTTATGATTTAGTTTTGTACTACCACAATCACATAGCGGCTCAAGGAGTAGATTCCATTTTGGATGGGCCATAGATATCACTTATAAATGTGGAAATTAATACTCAAGCAAGTTACTAGAAACTGGTGTTACAATCAACCACATACATAGCCAATTCTTACATTGGTACTTCCTTCCTATTATTTTTGAAGGGGGTGATGTTAAATACCAGAGTATCAGAAAAGATATAAATAATTTAGATCAGTTAAACCCCTATGTGGGAATCAAATCTTAGACCAGAAAAGGGGTTAAAGAAATCAGTTCAATTATAAACATGGAAAAAATTGGCTCAACTCAACCATCTAGTACTAAAAAAAAAAAAGTAAGGCTCAACTCAAATATAGGGAAATTCCATCAGACCAAATTAAACAAAATACCCCAAGACGAATTTTTGGCTATTCAAAGCAGTGGGTTACCCAAAGGTCAGGCGACCACTACATCAGGTTAATTATGAGACATTAAATTAAGTTATACTTTTAAAGGGGCACAGATCTAAATCTGCATGATGATTGACTTAAGTGATACCTAGTTTTGTCAAAGTTGGGTTAAAAACACCATATATCCACTTATCAAAATTATGATAAAAAGGCGTTAATGGACCCAGAAGCAGTATCCAATGAACAGCCTTGATCCAGATAGAGCCCTTTTGTTACTTATGCTAACAATTTTCTTATGAGACTATATTGTTGAAAGCAACATATTAAAATCTCCAATTTTTTTCTTGATTGAATTGAGTCGTTTTAGTTAGTATCTCTATTTTAATATCTTTGCTTCAATTAGTTCCTTTTACTCTATTACCATAGGAAGGATACTTCTAGTTGAAGGGACCCAAGAATGACTTGGAACCCTAATAAAATAAAATACTTGTTGTGAGTCTTAAACTACTACAAGTACTGACTGTTGGGCAATTTGGAAATAGCACCATCAAGTCACAAAAAATGGAATCCCTACATATGGCTCTACCCAGTTGACTAGAAGGCTTTGGGGCCACACTGACAGAAATGCCTGGCTACTTTGTTGGAGGATTAAAACCAGACAGATTGCAACCAGAGACAACTTAGACTCCAAGTTCCTTACAAGGTGGTTTCACAACTGGATTGTGTTATTTTTCCCTTTTAAAAAAGGAACCATCAGCTTCTATTTCTTCACTTTGTAACAGTGGGGACTTCATCCACACAGTGGATGAGCACTGGCTTTATACCCTCCCTGTATGGGGTCAAGGCCACCAACCTCATTCTAACCACACTATTGAGCATAACTTACCTTGATAAGATATTATGTGTACTAAGAGATGTTTCAGCTGTGGGAGACTTTGCATGGGGTTATGACCATCAACCTCACATGCACAGATAGCCCAAAGGCCTTGTACACTAAGATCTCCTTTATCAACAGCCTGAACTCTGCACCCTATACCCCATAACCTTTAACATCAGATTGAACTGAAAATTATATTTTACCTTGGGTTTAAATTTATGAATCCTAATCTAAAAAGATTATGGGTATTTTAGTTAATTATTGGGCTTGGCGCTGGGCTGTGACCATCTCAAGCAACACTTTAGGCTTAAAAGAGTCTAAAGAATGGTATGTGGATGGGTTAAAAGGGCGACCCTAAAAGTTCAACCCTGCACTTTCTGAACCTCAGTTCATAATTCTATCAGCCACTTTGTGCAATGATCAAGTTTGTCTTGGTTATTACATTATGACTTGGATTCAGATTTTCTGAATCTGAGTCAAATCATTTTAAAAATTTTTTTTGACTCAGTCATTTTGGGCGCTGGGCTGTGCATCACCCAAGTTGTAGATTAGGCTTGTGCAAGCCTAATCAATGACTTGAATGAGGCCCCCAAAGGGTGGCCTTTATAAGGCGCACCAGCCCATTCTGAAGTTCAGTTCAGAATAATCACCCTAGCATTCCCTTCCTGGGGAGCATTTTTGGTTTCTCCTCAGATGAGCTCTGGTTGGCGGGCTCTTTTATGTCCAAAAATAAAAATAAAATTTGTTTTGGGGTTTTCATACCTTTAATACCTTTGGTCTTTTTTGTGTGTTCAGTTTTAAGGAACTTTTGTGTGGTTGAGTCTGACCAACCCAGAGGATGTGCGTAACCAATGAGTAGAAGGCAAGGTTTGGCGCTGTTGGTGCCCCAAACCTCTCCCTACTTGGTTAGTCCGCTTTGGTTGCTTGTAAGTGCACCAAAGAAACTTCTAATATTGGCAGTCAGAACTGGGGGTTTCCGGTCTGTTACACTTTGACCTCCCTTACCTTGCCTTACCTAGTAGCTGTATCATGACAATTTCCTGTTGTATAACAAAAGTTTAGCCCATGAGGCTTAACTCCCTCTAATTGCTCTCTCTTCTTGTTGCGTTTGTGGTGCCACAGCATTCAGAATTTTTGCCTTGCTCACCTAAATTAAGATTTATGATTAATTTAATAGTACTTTGAGGAATCACCTTACATACCTGCAGCTTTTTACTAAATTCAAGTTTGCCTAATCCCAAGGTAATTTTGTTAGGTGTATTGGGCCCTAATGCTTACCTTGGACGTTCAGCCCATGTGCTAGGCACATATTGGCAACATCAGATGGCACTAATTGTAAGACAATAATGGTTTGGAACCTTGTAAATTTCTAATTGCAACAAAACTACCATAAATGGCTCTGAGGCTGGTTTGGCTTCTTAACCTGACATTGGGAGTGATCTCTCATATTTCCAGCTACTTCTAGCTGAATCTCCTTTCTAATTGCTCCACAACCTTAGGCTGTGGACTATAAAATTCATTAGCTGCAGTTTGGGTGTTTCCTTTTTGCTTAAGTTGTCCCTTTAATTTCCTTTTTTCATTTGCTCTTTCACGCCTCAGAAACAAATTTCTTTTGTTGTTTGAAACAAATCACTTAGATTTTAATTCATATAATAGTACAAACCATCACTAGCCTTACTCAATGGTCAGCAAAGCCCAAAATTTAAAGAAAATTAATTAATTTTTTCACGGTTTAATTTTACAATTAGTTTACTGACCAGTGGGATTTGCGCTGGTTAATTTCTATGTACAATCCAGAATAAATTTATTACCTCCCAGTTAAAAAATTCAACTAGAGGGGCTAATTCCTCGACCTATGGAAAAACCCCTGCAGAAAATCCCATTACAATAATACTAATTTTGATACTAACAATCTAGCTAACAAGAATAACAACTGAGTCTCATCTGGCTTGGCCAGCAATCAAGATATTACATGAAATCCAAAGGCCATTTTATAGGCTATAATCTATTTTTAAAAATCCTGAAGATGAAGGCCCTTTTATAACCTGTGACCACCACAATGATTTGACATATGGTCGCTAAGACCTAGGAGGATGTACAAGTTATAAATCAGCTCTAAATAATATGTGCACCAAATCACAGATGATACCTTTAGGAATAAGTGCCAATGATGAAGCAATTTCAAAAGCCTCATCTTAAGGAAATTTCCCATCTATATGAAGTTAAGCATTGTTTATATTACCAAAATTGGAAGCAAATTAATTTTGAAAACTCCATTAATTGAGAAGCCAAGGTACCCATGCAGTCACAAGAGCCACAAGGGTCACAAGAACAACAGGAGGCACAGTTGAGCTCAGAACAGCAGCCACAAATTCACGGGGAAGCCAGAGCTCCACAGCATAATTTAAAAAGAAATTCAGAAGATCCCAGAGGATCAAGGAAGTTGGACTCCGCTGACCCTGAAAGTAAGTTGCAGATGCACAATCATCTTAATAGAAGAATTTTATTTGTTAAAGATCAGGTCCTACTTTATGCATATCAAATCCCCTGAAGCACTTTATATACTTTCTAAATTCATACAATAAGCAACTTCTTTCACAGAATCTGTGTTTTTCTATTGTTGCTTTATTGTGTTGGTAATATTATATACATAAGAATCTAATATCAAAGGTTCAGACATAGCCTTACTGTTGTCAGAAGTGGTTGAGAGGAGGTTTGTTGTGCTTAGGAGCAGACTCCATTATGTATAATTCCAAGGCTTCACCATAATTAGACATGCTTAGAACGATGTATAAAAGTACCATGTACTAAAGAACAAGACTCCTCAAATTTCTTGGTGATGCACCTTGTGAATAAATAAATAAATTTTTCTAGTGGCTCAACCCTTTTCATCATCACCCACTGAGTGAGTGGGCCACTTATTCAATAGTTGGTTCTCGCTACAAGGGCCATTAAGTTATTGTGGAGTGCTCTAAAGATACCATGGGAGTGTACAATGGATAGGAACTTCCAGAAAGTATGTATCTGGAGAGTATGTATAATATACTTAACTATTTGATGCAGTGAGTAGTTTTTTGACTATTGAGCTAAAAAGAGTCAGATCATCACCAGCAAAATAAAAGACTATTTAGAAAGATATAACTCATTTGAGAGAAAAGTTGCATTTTTTAGAGATTGAGAATAATGAGATAATACAAGCCTAAACTCAAAAATTTTAACAATATTGAAAGCCATGACAACCAGTTGGATTGCTTGAAGTAGGATATAGACAACATGCAAGTTAGATGTCTTTACCCTTTAGACCATTACCTAATTTGGTAGAATGACTATCAGTACCAACACACCAGAAATGGTGATAAAACCGGCATGTCAAATTGAATATGAAGAAGAGAACAATTTCCTTCCTTACTTCAAGACTAAGTTCACACCTGGAGAGGGAACTATAGCCAGATTTCCTCAGTTATACAAATACATCATGGATGGAGCCAGCAACAAACAAAAATATCGTAATATTCAGGGATGTATGAGCAGAGGAGTACAGGAGGTTCTTAGAGCTACACTTCGCCTCCATCACACTTAGACCAAAAGCCAAAGAGATTCTTAATGCAGAGTTTGGAAGCGCTCAGGATGTTTAAAACATGAAGCAAAAGTTCCTCACCATGAGAATGAGGAAGTTTGGGTCTATTATGGACTACGCAAAATGGTTTTATCTCATGGCAAAACATCTTTGGATGATTTAAGACTTAATCTTGTCACCATAAAGACTGTCTTGCTTAAATCACTTGGCTCACAACCAAAACTAATGATGCATATAACCTTGGCTGTAAAACCCACTAGATACTGAAGGCCATTATTGAGGACTTGATTGATGCTAATGCCATTTATAATATAGAGTCAAGATACCAGAACCATCAGCAAAGCCGCCCTTATTAAAAGGGTATTTATGTTGCATAAAGCCACAATGTTATGCCTAAGGAGAAGGCTTACTGACCAGTTAAAATGTGAAGATTTTGGTTCTGCCAATTTCAAAGGTGATAAACTGTCAGCAATAAGGGCACTTATGGAGAAGCTATCCAAATTAAAAGGAAGATTATAAAGATGAACATAAAGATGAGGTCAATGTATTATTCATTTAGGTTGTACACCACACAAAATTAGATTCATTAAAAGAGGAGCCTAATTTACATGTTGATTTAAGATACTATACCATTAAAGCTCAAAGTGAAGGGGTTGGCCCGCCTGCTTCAGACCTGCCAAGAAATTTTGAGTCCACAGAGCAGTATTACTTGGCTCAAGCTTACAGGCCATACATATTGTTGACAGTATCTTAGATGGTAAGAATCTTGTGGAAAACACATAAAGGAGATCGCAATTGTAGAGATAAAGTCATCCAAGTTGCAAGAATTCCTTCATTTATGAAAAGTTAGAAAATTCAGTCAGACAGTCAGTAAAATCCTTACTGTGAGCATGATTATAGGAAATTAGATTATAAAAGTTGAATTTAACATAATAAATCAAAGTATTAGCAGTTCTGGATACCGGTGCTCCAGTTAAAATATGTCTTCCAATCTTATGAAGAGATTGAAATTTACACTGGACATTGTTTATCAGACCAATTTCAGAACTGCCAGGCCTAAGTCAAAAAAGCACTATTAGATTAACTCATGATACTTTTACAAATTAGACGCGTTTTCTTATCTGCTCCAGTTGTGGTACTTGAGAATGACCATTATGATTTTCTCATATAAACAGTCTCTAGTTGATTTTGGAGAAATATTGACTTCAACCAGTGTTAACTTAGTCTTCTCAACTACCAGATGCCTCTTATGTTCCAAGATGAGAGGAATAAAGAGTGGGAGAAGCGAGTATACCTAGTTGAACTGAGCACTCCATTTACCCAACTAGCTATATCCTGAAGACAAAGGAAACAAAGCAGTTGCCACCAACTGTAGAAGTAAGCTTTTGGTTTACTATTATACTCCAGCAAAGAGATGGACTTACTGCTCAGAGAATAAAAGGTCATGCTGTTCAACTTTAGTATCAATAAAGCAGAGCAAAATTCTTGAAATCCCTTCCCTGAAGGATTTGAGAACTGAAACCTAGTTTGATGCCTTTATTTTACAATTCTACATACCAATAGGAAGTCAAAGTCCTCCTTGGAAACATTGTTAGCACCCTGTTAAGATCAAGAATGGTCAAACTATTGCTAAAGCAATTATGTACTATTATGCTAGCATGAAATTAATGCACAGTTTGCTGGCATCAAAAGTTGGTCTACAAGAACTAACTACACAGGATGAGTGTGAACTCAATGAACTCTTGAATCAGTATTTAGATATCTTCAGCAGCAGACCGAACAATAATGGCTTGTTCAAGGGAATAGTTCACAGGAGAGACAATGATAGTGACATACCCTTATGATTAAAGCCTTACCTTCATTAAAAGAGCAAGATAAAAGTAGTTTTGATTGACCTATAATGACATGTAAAAGCAGGCTTGGTACACACTTTCAAGAGTCCTTAGGTGTCATGTCTCATAATATGATTTATGGTGTAGATGTGGTGACAGGTGGAAAAGAAGGCCAAAGGGGTCAAGTTGGCCGCCCTCCCTGAACTCAGATATACCGTGGATCAACGCTGGGTTAATGCGAAGATGGACCAGGTTGATACCCCTGAATTGCATGATGAGTTTAAGGGTATTACATCAATGGTGCTGAAGATCACCCATTATAGTTTAGAAAAGATGATGGTATATTACACAATATTTCAAATAGGAATTGGATTCATTTTCAAATTTTATATCACAATAGTAACATTAAGCTTGTGTCAAAATCTCAAGTTCACACATACTCAAGCTATAGAAGAATTGATGGTAGTATCATTTTATTGGCCAAAATTTAGTCTAAGACTCAAAAAATTGATCCAGGCCTATCACCCCAATTTTCCTTAAAGTTGTGTTTCTCTGGACAACCTTACTGTTGGTTTTCACTTTCTTTCAATGAAGGCTATTTTATTTATTATTTATCCAATGCTACTTTTTACCACCCCAATATTTACCTCCTTGTGGAGGTATTCCATTTTTATATATAAGCCATGAAGGTGTTGTCACCATAAAAGTTGGGGTTTCCTTAATCCGATCAATAGTCTTTTCTAGGAGATTAGAGACACTCTCCTCACATTATATGATCAGCCGTTTGATTCTACTTGTGGGAATTTTCTCCATGTGGACTCTTCTCTAGCAATAACAGGATGTGTTGGCTGGTTGCCACAGTCACTGAGCTCCTCACTGAAGCATTATCTTTCATTTTTGTCATTAAACAACTTGCTTCTTTTATTGTTTGCAGGAGGGTTGCTGCCCTTCCTGCACATATTTGGTGTTTATATAATTTTTGAGGGCCAGCTACACTGGTTTCTATTTCCTCTAAAATTTATATCAATTTTTATACAAGCAGCCCTCGCTTGCCCTCTATTGGTATTGAGTTGCTGCTTTGTTTTTTCCCAATGCCCTTAACTACATTTTTATAGTTTTTGAAACCCAGTCTGAGTTTTAAAAGGTGATAGTAAATTGGAACGCCTTCTGTAAGCTTGGCAACCTGCGTTCTCTTACTATCAAAACTTCCATGGGTTCTTTATGCCCAGTCAATAAGGATGCCCTCAGGTGTCTATTTGTTTAAACTATTTTGGTCAGGTCCACACTCTACTCTGGCTTCTTGTTGTCAGAATGTTTTTTTTCAACGAAGCATATACAGCTTATTAATGGATACTAAGGCATGGTATGCTCCAATTGCCACATCTGATCATATGTTTGGTGTACTTCTTTGTATATTACCCAGACCCAATCAAAGAGAGGTCCATTAATTTAGCTGCAAATGATTCATCAGTAGAGACCCCTATAAATACCGCCCTGATAAACCACCATTCTCTTCTAAAATGTGGGAGACTTTTTGAAGGTCAAACTTCAATTTTTGGGGAACCTGAGAGTCAACAAGGGTCCAGCCTCAAGTCATTAAATAAAGGTTTCACACATGGTTACCCCTCTAAATACCACCATTAGAAGGCCTAATTCTCTTTTAAAAAATGAAGGTAGCTTTCCTCGCCACGCCTTTACTCTTAAAGAAACTTAAGGGTTGGCAGGGTCTAGCCCCAATCATTGATTAATTGGGTCTGAAATTTAGCTACAGTTGTTTCACCCACAACTAGCCCTATAAATACTGACATCAAAAGCCTATTTCCTTTTAAAGATTGAGCAAGGTTCCCTTGCCATACCTTCCCTCTTGGGTAAACCCAAGGGGTGGCAGGGGTCTAGCCTAAACGTTGTAAAGATTAATTCATCAAACAACCTTCCCATTTTGGAACTCCATTTATGTGGAACAACAAAGACCCTCAGCATAAGGGATAACACCATCTTGGAATGAATAGCAATGTTCATATGGTTATCAAATCAGGTACTATGCTTTGAAACCCAATAATTCCATTATCAATGAAAATTACATATATACAATTATTCCTTTATAAATCTCATGCAGGGCTATTTATGAACCAATTTCCTGCCTATCATATCACCCCTGGATATCCACAGCTAAACCTAGCTATGATTACTTTACACTCTGGAGGTGGGGAAAAATTACTAAAAGAATATGCAATAGGTATGCCATTGAAAAAATGTTGCTGGGTATGTCCCATCAGTCATAAGAGTGAAGAACTATCCCACTCCCCTCTTTGATTGGAGGCAATTTTAGTGGAATTATTATGCCTAAAGCTGATCCTACTTTTGGTTTTGTTGCATTTTCTGCCTTAAGTAAAGAATATTCTGGTTACCCTTTTACTTTCTGATACTTTTTCTTCCACCCTATGGAAGTAGGACTACTCTTTTGGTGTATACTGATGCTTCTGAGAACTTTATTGATTAAGACCTACCAAATACTTTGGCATACTCTACTTACCTGATGGCATGGTTAAAAAGGTGCTTCTAAGGTTATTCACTCACTGAAAGATCAGGTGCTAGATGATTATCAAGTTGGTAATCACCACTTGGATAACCTCTTCTTAAAAGTCAAAAACCTTCTGTACCCAATCTATCTTGATAGTAGAGTGGTGGCAAAAATTTAATAGCAAAAACTATTTGAAGGCCAACACCTTGAATTTGTCCTTGGAGAGTGTCCAGGAAAATAATCCCCATGTCTGGAGTCAACACTCTAAGAAAATTGACACAATGGCCCAATGTACATAAGCTTAGTCTTGCACCTCTGCTGAAGCCCACTCCAGAAGCTCCCCTACCCCCTTTTGGAGGGGTTATAGTCTTCATTTGATGTGACTTCAGCATATACCTTACTTGGTCACTCAGATTTTGATTGTAATTTAAAGTCACAGTATACATGGTTCACATTTCCTCCCCAATATGCCCTTTGACTCTGCAGGAAAAGGCATCATCAGATGTTGGGTTACAAAGCAACTTTCATAAGGAGCCATCTTTCATTGTACCTCTTTAGTATGTTCACCACTGCTATCTTTTGAAAAAGCAGACAGTATTCTACACCCTTGTGTAGATTATGGTAACTTGAATAATGTCACCTTGACTGATACTCATACCATCTCCTATGGAGGTAAATTGCCCGCTATATGATTAAAGCTATAGTCTTCTCCAAACTGATTTGCTTATACACTTATCTAATCCACGTCAAAAAGAGACAGGAATGTCTCACCGCATTTCATACATGAAGGGTATTTTCCAATTATGATATATGCCTTTTGGCCTCAAAGTGCGCCTGAAATTTTCAACGTCATATTGATGCAGCGTTGTGAGAGTTATTGGGTGTATGTGCTGTGTCATATATTGATGACATACTGCTTTTCTCCCCCAATCAAAGATCCCATGAGATTCATCTGCGGTAAGTGGTTGAGCATTTAATGCAGCACATCTGACGCTAAAAATCAGTAAGTGTGAGATTCCTAAGTATAAGGTCACCTTCTTGGGCAACATCATCTTTGACTAAGGCCATATGGTCACCTAGGACAAGGTGAAGGCAATTGTGATTGGCTTACACCAACCTCAGTTAAAAATTGATAGACTTCTTGGGGACATGTATTTTCCTTAAAAGTTCAATCCAATATTTTAGAGGTTGCTGCACCATTGTATACGGCCAGTGGAGCTAAAGTTTTTCAGTGATCATCTGCCTTGGAGGATGCCTCAAAGGCCATGAAGTGCACTTTTTGCTCCATATCAGTACTTCATCATGTGGACCATGATTTGGAGTTTATAGTGGCTAGAGACGCTTCCCATTTTGTTATTGCTTTTGCTCTGTTACAAGTGGGCAAAGACGGAGTTGAGCATCCTGTAAGATATTTTCACAAAAGATGTCCTTACCTGAACTATATTATGCTATTTATGACAAAGAACTTGTGGCGGTGTGGGAAGAATTACTTGTTGGTGCTATCATTCACATGGTTCTTCCCAGCCATTCAGGATTTGCAGTGACCATCAATTGCTTTTGTACAATTACGCCCCTCATGTTTTAACCCCATGACAAACTCATTGGCAAGAGACCTTTGCACAGTTATGTTCTTATTTGAGTTTACAAAAGGCAAGGAGGTTGATCTAGATGATGCAATAAGTCACAATCCTGTTTAGCTCTGGCTACATGTAGTGGAGCGTCATATCACTCAATTGGTGATTCCCAGAGGTAATATTATGTCTAATAAGCCATCTACGTTCATCTGTGCTCTATATCTCATTTTTCTTTGAATAATCTGGATGAATATAGTATGTTCAGATGAGGTTTTTTGTCACAATCTTTGTCCACAGAATACATCATGATTCTTTATAAGTGAAACTTGAACCAGGAAGACTTAATGAAGGAATACAATGTAAAAGACGACATGGTATGATTCCAGGGACGCTTATGGGCTCCCACTGGACCTCTTCGACTATAATAAATCAGGGAGCATCATGATAATATAACTGTGGGGCATTCTAGTAAGGAGAAACCCTTTAGCTTATCTGCCACACATATAGCTGGAAGGTAATTGCAGCACAGGTTGCATGGTATACCAAGAAATTCTTTATTTGCATCAGTATGAAACCAAACTATCAGCCCCTTGCAGGCTTGTTGGTACCAGTTCAGAAAGCAGAAGGGCCTTAGTTTATTCCTTTAAGTAGATTCTATTGTTGAGTTTCCCTTATCTGAGGGGCATAATGACTTCATGATGGTGGACCGTTTCACCAGATTCTCACACTTTACTATGTCACTCCACAGTGATGGCAACCCAAATGACTAAGCTGATTGTCTCCCACATTTTCTCCACCCATGGCATGCCTAAGGAGATCAAAAGTGATCATGGAATTCCATTTATATCTGTATTCTGGAAAAGCTTTTCAAGATGCTTCATATTCCCCATGCCATTCAAATGCCTTCCACCTCCATTGGATGGGCAGACAGAACGAATGAACCAAAGCCTGGAACAATTTTTGTGGTGCTATATGGCGTCTAATCACTCAGACTGGGCCTCACTCATTCTTTTGGCCTAATTCAGCTAAAATTATGCTCAGCATTCTTTCTTTAGGTGTTTTTTCTTCTTTGCGAAATATGTTTACAATCCTTCTTTTGACTTGGAACCAAGTTGTGTGTCCAAGTTGGAAGTTGTGGTGGACTTTGCCAAGTTCATTAAAAAGTACATTGGCAAGTAGATACCCATTTCCGCGGCAATAAAGACCTACAAAGAGGATGTGGATGGGAAGAAAAGAGTAGTGCTCAAGTATAAGGAAGGAGATTTAATGACGCTTGATGCCAAAAAATTAGATAAAGCAACCATTTAAGAAACTGGGACTAAAGAGAATAGGATCCTACACATTGTTAGAAATGTGGGCCATGCCTCATATCAATTAGGTCTCACAATTTAGCTCATAATATTTTACGTTCCTTAAGAGAAAGTTGACATGGTTTAAAGGATCTTCTGAGACGCCAGAGGAATATTTTGTGGAAGGGGCACATGAATGGGAGGTGGAGGGGATTTTGGCTTCTTGTTGTGTTAAAAGAAAGCTGATTACCTGATATCTGGAAGAAGGTTGATGCCACAAAAAATAGCTGGGTTCTAGTTCATAATTGCGCTCATACCAGAACTTGATTACCTCTTTCCATAAGCACTTTCCTGATACTACTGATCCCAAGTACACCTCTGTAATTGCAGCCATGAAGGTACACCTAGATAAGAACTTCTCTCTGTCAACTCCCTGGGGGAGGGTGGTGCCACAGGAACTGAGGGTAATATCATATCTCATGACATTATTTCTGGTGTAAGATGTGTGGAAAAGGATTAAATAGAGAACGCTAAAGAGGTCAAATTGGCCACCTTTTCTAATCTCAGATATACTATGGAGCAACGCTGGGGTAAGACCAAGTAAGCCCAGGTTAATCCCTAAAATGTCTGATGGTTTTAAGGTGTTATATTGAAGGTGCTGAAGATCACCTGTTATAGTTTAAACAAGGATGGTTAATACATTTGATTTTCAATTTGACAATTGGATTCATTTTATAATCTATCACTAAAAATGATGTATAAATTTGGGAGCCTTGCGCTCAATTTCCTTTAGTAATTAGCACTAACTGTAATCCCCTGGGATGCTCTCTTTGGCTCCCAATACAACTGCACAAATTCTTAATAGTTGCGTCAATTATTCTTATTGTTATTGACCAATTCTGGGTAGTAATAGTATGGAGGCTATTACTAAAGTTGAGGTTTCTTAAATCCACGTTGATTAGAAAGTTTAAAGCAAAACTGGTTGTAAAAATTTACTTGTTGGGTTATTAACGTCAAACAACCCTATTAATATTTTTACTGCAAAGGTTCAGTTTCTTGTGCACTTCATCTGCACTGTACATTATATTAGATATCAGTTGATAATAGTATGACGACTATTATCTGTAGTTGAGTATGAATTTTTATATCTCAGCCTAACGCTTGGCCAATATTCCCAATTAAAGACTTAAGATGTTGTGATCTAGGGATTCGTTTGATCACTCTGTCCAACCAAATCTTCGCTGAGATTCCCTGGTGACAGTCTCTTTGGTCCAACACAAAGCTAGCAGCAATCCCCAATTGTGTATCCTTCTTCTCTAAATCCCCACTCATATCTTTACTCCTTTCACAAAAAAGTCTCCCAATTATCGCACACAGCAATAATATCCTTAAAAAGTGTAGCATAATTTAAGGCTGAAAATAGCTTACTACTTAAATTATATACTGGATGAAAACTATAGAACTCCTGTACTAAATGCTGTTCTCATAAATACTGTTTTTTTATTATGAGTGAATCCCAGGGAATTTACAGTGGGGATTCAGTCCTCTAACCCTCAGTTGACACCTCTTCGATGAAATGGCAACTGTTGCCATTGAATCAACCATCCTCATATCAGCAGTGATGGTTTTCCCCATCCTGGCTAGGATTCTGTCATTGGACATCCTTGAGACCTAAACGGAAAGAGTCAGAAAACGTGTCCCTAACGTTTTCCTCTTGATCCAAGTGAATCAACCATATTTGGTTAGCAACCTGCTTAGGCAATGGGACTTATTACCCATTAAGGCAGGTCACGCAGCATCTGGTCAATTCACTAGTTGCAGGCGGCATCACTTGCCTCACAACTTGCTATTCATTCCCAATCAGTCAGTGATGAAACCCAATCAATCACAATTGGTATCTGATAGTTAATCACTATCAGATGCCCCTATTTCATTGGCAACTCCACATGATGAGATCTTGAGTATTCATCCAGATTGATCCTCAACGGATATGAACAGGCAAATATCACAAAATCCCCCAAATGTAGTTACTCTGAAACTTGGGCCAACCAATTTACAATTCACTTTGCCTTAGAGAATTATCCCCTAGCAATTCCTGGTAATTTAGCAGGTTGGGAATATGGGCAAAAATCCCAACACATCCCCCCTCTTGACTAGATTTCCAGCGAAAAAAGGACAAGGGCATGAGAACACAGCTTTGGACACTTGATCAAATACTTCATTGGCTCAAGCGGAGTACAATCATCAATACTCAACGCTGCTTGGGATAACCCTCAGCATGCGGTGCTCTTCTTTTCCTTTTTGCTACCGCCTACTCAGAGCGTGGTCCCCATGATCTACTGTCATGCTGGGGTGATCAATTTACTTGTGACAATATTATTCCTTGGATCCAGTTTCCCCCCATCAGGGCATATGACCTGCAGTCATATTCAGGAAACTTGGTCCAGCGTCCTTGATTTACTGATTTTCTCCTCATCTTAGACAGGAGACACTTGCTATCAATGTTCATTTCACACCCCAATTAAGAATTTTTATTTTTATTTGCCCTTGTTATTTATCTCATAACCTCTTGGCTCAAGTCATTCCTAATTCTTCTCTTGGAGAGCTTATCTCATTAATTTTGAGATTAATTTTGCCAAAAGTGGAGCTTGATGGATTGTATAGTGCATAATGTTAATTTCCATATAAGTCTGACATCCCCTCTCTCATCCATCTCATATGTCAAATTATGAGTCGTGATATCAGTAGCTTCTTAGTAGATTGTCTGATTAAGACCTCCAGATCTTCCAGCAGATGAGTTGGGATGCATGACAGACCTCTTCTATGGTCCTTCCAGGACTCATACGCCTAGTATGGTGCCAGCGGCTAGTCCTTCCATTGAATTACCAGAAATGGTAACCAATCCCTCCAAAACCAGGCTTGCAATCTTTTCAAACAACTCTTGGCTGATTCTTCCTCTGTCATCAATTCTAGAGTTAGATTTTGAAACTCTCCAGGATTCAGCTCCTTTTTCTGATGCACCAACCATTGTCATGGATGCTCCTGAAATTATGCCTTTCACTCTTGATCGCTCATTTCTTGCTAGGTCAGACCTGCTTCCTGAATTACTCTTCTGACTAGGACAATATTACAAACCTGCTGTTCTAGCTACCAAGCTCACCATTGGTAACAGTATTCATTTCAAGCTTCCCTATGCTGAACTCTGGGCCCAAGTCACCAAGGCTTTGTCCCTAGCACTGAAACCTTCTGATCTTGATAACATCCTGGATCAGGATACTGCCACATATGCTCTTCACTTTGCTGGCCAAGTTCTTCAAAGTTGATCCATGAAGCTTCCAGCCTCTCCCAGGCTTCACTGTTCCTTCAGCTTCAGCTTCCAAGAAACCTGTAGTCATCACTTGCAGGATGCCATTTGCTCCCTGCATGACTATCTTATATCTGACACTTCCCATTGGTATCTTCTGCTGATGGCTTTAGTAGGGGGCATGATTTGGCAACCCTATCAAGAATCACATGCTTGCTACCAGCCCATATGTCTGGTGTTCTTTATGAAGCCCATTGTCAGGTGCTCAAGGCTAATCTTCCAGCTCCAGTACCATATTGAGATTACTCAGGGCTATCTGCTTTGCCTATTCTTATACTGTTGCTTTCCTCCCCACTATGGGGTTTCATGATTGGCTTCATCTGACATTTAGATTTCCCTTCCCCTAGTTGCTTTCTCAAAGGGATCTGCGTCTGCTCAAAGAATGTGGTTTTGTGTAGATCTAGCCCTTGATAGCATCTGATCTCACATCAATTTTGATGGGCTGTTCATTCCTACCACAATCAATCCTCCCTCTCAAGAGGCAACATAGGTGGAATCATCTCCAAATCAAGGACAATTAATAAAAATAAAAATTATAGAACTATATTGGTTTTTTTTCTATGCAGTTTATAATCTCTTTTTTTCCAATATCTTTTATCAATTTTTTATTTTTATTCTTTTTTTTCCCATGGGACTTGACCTTTATTGGTTCAGCGGTCCATCTTTTTATTTTTCCCCCAAACTGGGTCTAGGTACTTAAACCTGCCATTTTCTATTGTTCAGAGGTCTCTTTTTTGGACTTAACCATCTAGATTTGTTCAGAGGTCCATTTTCAGACTTGACCTAATCATCAGGAAATGACCAACTTAATGGTCATCGGTCCTTTGGGACCTCTTTTAATTGTTTCATCAATCCATCATTTCAGATACTTTGAATGGACTCAATTCACAACTCTTCCATTCAAAGAGATTCTTGATGGAGTAGGCCTCAGTTGCCATCTTGGTGATCACTTCAAACAGATTTGACCACAACACACCTAGTTTGTTTCTTTTCAAAAACCATGTGTATTCCAATAAGCAACTCTTTTGCCTATTTAATATTATGCTAAGACCAGTCAGTTCTTATTGTCCATCAATTTTACTCATATCCTTTTCTTCTACATAGTATTGAATGCTTGCGATTTCATATCAATAAAGATATTTGTCAGTCAGTTCAAGTACTGTTCAGCACTATCCCTGACGTTGTTTCCACCACCAGATATAAAATTGGTGGCAACGTGGCCTTTCTCCCATATAACAACTCAAACGGCATTTTTCCCATCGCCATATGATGACTGATATTATAGGTGAACATCACCAAACTCAGGTACATTCCCCACACAGAAAATCTCCCTGCAACCAGCTTCCTCAGCGTTGCAGCCAGCGTTCCTTTTACTCATTATACCAGTATGTTCATTTCCAGCTGGTAGGGTACTGACATGACTATTCTGATCCTCATTATCTCATTCAATCTCAGGATCACTTGAGATGTGAAGTTGGTCCCATTATTGCTAAGCAGGACCTGCGGACATCCATGTCGATATTACTTGATTCAGGATGAACCTCATAGTGCTGGAAGCATCTAATTTTGTTAAGGCCTTTATCTCAACCCATCTTGTCAGATGGTTGATGGCAACTAAAATGTACTTGACTCCCCCTGTGCTCATCATCAGTGGTCCCATCACATTTATGGACACCATATGCCAGGTTAATCCAGGGCGGATCAGTCAGTATCCAGTTGTATTCTTATGTGGCTTGTGCAGCTGGCACTCCATGCAACAAGCTTGATAATCCATGACATCATAGTTGATTGACTTCCAGTAACGTACTAGTAAATAGATTAGTCATTTTTCTCAGGCATCCATGCCCAGCATCCTTGTGAGCAGCTTGAACAATAGCTACTCTTTCCAATGGCTTCAGGATTAATTACTGCTTCCCATTAATCATCTTAAACACTTGTCCATATATGGTCTTGGTGTTTTCCATCACTTTTAAAAGCACACCTTGGATTTCTTGGGGCTCATTCCTAATTTCTCCATTGACCATTCTCTGGAATAGCTCATCCGCCTGTGGGTATACCATCTGGGCCTTTGGTAACTGCAATAAGCCATCCACATTCTGGTGAGAAGCCCCCGCTCAGTGGACAATCTCATAATCATAAGCCTGTAGCTTAAGTGCCCATTGGGCCAGTTGTCCTTCTGGTTCTCTCAAATTGTGAGCCAATGCAATGAGGAGTGGTCCGTCACCACTTTAAAGTGCATTCTGTGGATATACACCTGAAACTGCTTACAGGCGTAAATGACCACAAGACATTTATGCTCAGTTATGATGTAGTTCCTCTCAGCAGCTGAGAGTGTCCAGTTCACATAGGCCACCGGACGTTCATCCCAAAGTACATCTACTTGACTTATTACAGCGCCAATCGCTATCAACAAAGCATCAGTTTATATAATGAACTCTTGATCAAAAATTGGATATATCAAAATTGGAGAATCTATTAGGTAACAGCATAGCTCATCAAAGGATTCCTGGGCCTCTTCATTCCATACAAATTCTTTTTTCAGTTCCTTCAACAGATGGAATAAGGGCTCAGCTATTCAGGCAAAGTCCCAAATAAATCTTCTGTAGTATCTGACCATCCCAAGGAACACTTGTATGTCTTGGACACTCTTTGGCCCAGCCATCCATTCTATGGCTTCAATTTTCTGGGCTTGCAGCTGCAATCCACTATAGTAGATCATGAATACAAGATATTCCAAAAATTTCTTGAAGAAGTGACACTTTCTCCGTTTAATCTTCAGTTTGGTCATGAATAGTCTCTTAAACACTTATACATGTGGTCTAGATGATCAGTAAACGTCCTACTGAACACATTGATATTGTCCAAGTATACCAGGACACACAACAACTTCAAGTCGCTCAGGTTAGCGTCCATGGCCCTCTGGAACGTTGCAGGTGCATTGCATAGACCCTGGGACATCCTCATCAGTTGATATAGCCCCTGTGCAGTAATAATTGCGCATTTTTTGGTCTTCTATTGGCAAGTCAATTTGCCAATATCCCATGATCAGATCCATTGTGGAGAAATACTTCGTTTCTCCCAATTCATCTAGTGCACCATCAAATCTTGGCAGGGGATACAAATCTTTCTTTGTAATCTTATTCAGATTTCGGTAGTTGATCACCATTTGGTTTGAGCCATCCTTTTTTCACAATTAGAATTGGACTCAGGAACTTGACAATGGAACTAAAAGCCCATGCTTTACTAGTTTGCTGCTTTCATCCTCCACAACTGCTTCAGCTGCTTTCAGTCATCAGATCAGTCTCATCCTGATTGGCAAATTTTCTCTGGTGTTGACCTTGTGGATCACATCTCTTGCACATACCAAATCATGGAAATCCTGAGCAAATGCATCCCATTACTTTTTAAACAATTTGAGCACCTCCTCTTGCTGGCCTTCCATCATATCAGTGAATTGTTCTCAATCAACCAATAGGTTCATACTCTCAATTACCCTGGCAAATGATTCCATATCATCAAGGGTGGAATTTCCTAGGTTAGGTTGTCAGGATTTCTCATCACTTCCTAGGTCTGAAACTCATAGACCATAAAAATCAATTTTTTATATGTTATATATATGTTTTTGTATTTTTCTTTTGCACTGGGACTTGCAACCTACAAAAAGGCTCAAAGGTCCTTCTTTTCCCCTTCATCCAGACTGGGTCCTAGGTAACTCTGACCTACCAGTTATCATGGTTTAAAATATTATCCTCTTAAGATTTAACCATCCATTTGGTTCAGTGGTAGGCTTCTAGGACTTGACCAAAATCTCAGGAAATAACCATTAAATGGTTCAGAGGTCCTCTGGGAACATTGCAACTATTTTCTCTTTTTGCTCAAGATTTTCAATTAGTATTGACCTTCTTCACTATATGACCAGCAGTGCTGTCTCTTCACATATAGACTACACTTATTGACTTTGGTAATACTCTTTAATATATTAGGCCTTCAATCCCAACTGGTTATTCGTCCAACAGGTCCTAAATTCATCTCATATTTCAGCAACTGATGCTTTGATCCTTGTATCTCATTAGCCAACAGTCCATCTGATTGTTCAATTTGTTTTTCTTCTGAAAAAGTTTTTTGGCATTCATTGTCAACTTTAATTACACAGGTCGTTCTGGCCTCAAAAGCTTCATCCAATTTCTCCTGAATTGATGAACTCATCTCGAGCAACTTCTGATCATTGATTGAACGTTATTGAGTCAAACGATTTTCTCCACTATCTTGGATCAATCATTTGCTATTTTGACTTCTTATCTCCATTGGTATAATAATCCAATTCTCCTGATTGATTGCTTCCTATTTCATCCAATGCCTCATCTAAACACTCTCTCCTCAGGGCTATTAAAGTGGACCCAATTTCAACCTGAGTTAATCCTGCCATTCCTTAGGACAATTTCCACAGACCCAATTTCAACCTGAGTTGGCCCTGCTGATACTCTTCATCTCAAGTAGATGTCAGGTGGAACTGGTTTCCTTGCAGCACTAGATAGTTCCATATCTAGGCTGCAAGTCCTTTTCCCTGGTAATGAGTATCTTCTGTGCGCTTCACTTGGAGCTCCTCTTCTGAGCTGGGTTAACACAATTGAACATGATCCACTTCACGTTCTATCTTCATTACTTCCTTTAATAACTTTTTTGCAAAGTTTGGAAACATCTTCATAGGACATCATGTTCTAAGTTCTTTTACTCAACTACACCCCTGTAGTGAGCACCAAATTGTAAAAATCATTAGATCTGGTTATAATTAGCAAGCAACCCCAATAAACTTATTAACTGCACAGGTTTGGTTCTTGTGCACTTTGTCCATGTTATATAGTATATGATATTATCAGTTGATAATAGTATGATGACTATTATCCATAGTTGGATGGAATTCTTAGATCTCAACCCAATGCTCAGCCAGTATTCCCGCTCAAAATACTTGAGATGTCTCGATATAGGGATTTATTCCCTCGTTCTGTCCAACCTAATCTTCTCTGAGATTCTCTAATGACAGTCTCTTCAATCCAACACACAGTTGGCAACCTCCCTGATTGTTTCTCCTTATTCTCTAGATCCCCACTCAGATCTTTACTCTTTTCCCAAAGGAGTCTCCCAATTATTGCACACAGCAACAATATCCTTGAGAAGAATAGAAAAATTGAAAGCTGATAATAGTTTACACTTAAACTATATACTGAATGATAAACTATAGAACTGGATATTTGTAGTACTATCTGTTTTTTTATTATGAGTGAATTCTAGGGAATTTATAGTGGGGATTTGGTCGTTTAACCTCAGTTGAATCCTCTTTGATGAAATGGAAGCCATTGCTGTTAAATCACCCATCCTCATCTTGGCAGCAATGGTCTTCCCCATCCTGGCTAAAATTCCATCATTGGACATCCTTGAGACCTAAACAGAATGAGTCGGAAAACATGTCCCTAACGTTTTCCTATCAATTCAAGCAAACCAATCATATTTGGCTAGTGACCCAATTAGGTAATGGGGCTTATTACCCATTAAGGCAGGTCACAAACCAACAGATCAATCCACTAGTTGCAGGAAGCATCACTTGCCTCGCAACTTGCTACTAACATTTGCAATCAGTAAGTGATGAAACCTGACCGGTCCTAATTGGTACACCTGATAGTTAATCACTATCAGATGCCCCTATTTTGTCATCAACTCTACATGACAAGATCTTAAGCATTCGTCTGGATCAATCCACAAGGGATATGACCAGACGAATATCCTAAAATCCACTAAACGTAGTTACTCCAAATTTAGGGTCCACTGATTTCCAATTCATCTCGCATTAGGGAATTATCCCCTAGCGATTTCTGGTAATCTAGCAGGCTGGGAATATGGGCAAAAAGTCCAACAGTGGTATAGTTGGCTCTTAGGATATGAGTTTAAGGATAGGATATACTTTGACTAAAATAGTTGGCTATCAAGATCTCTGCTGTGCTCTGCAAGAAGAGAATAGGGAAGAGTTTCCTACCAGTGAAAGAAAAGAGGAGGGAAGTGTTCCCTGCCATTTCAGAGACACCTTCAAAAGGACAAGTTCATGCACCAGTGTTGGTATTTTTGCACATATTCCCAGCCTGCTAGATTACCAGGCATCGCTAGGGGATAATTCCCTAAGGCAAAGTGAATTGGAAATCAATTTGCTCAAGTTTGAAGTAACTACATTTGGGGGATTTTGGGATATTTGCCTGATCATATCCGTTAAGGATCAACCTGGACAGGTATTTAAGATCTCATCGGGTGGAGTTGCCAACAAAATAGGGGCATCTGATAGTGATTAACTATCAGGTATACCAATTGTGATTGGTTGGGTTTCATCACCAAATAATTGGGAATAAATAGCAAGTTGTGAGGCAAGTGATGCTGCCTGCAACTAGCGAATCAATCATTTGGTGCGTGACCTGCCTTAACTGGGTAATAAGTCCCATTACCTAAGCAGGTTGCTAACCAAATATGGTTGGTTCACTTGGATTAAGAGGAAAACGTTAGGGACACGTTTTCTAACTCTTTCCATTTAGTTTTTGAGGATGTCCAATGATGGAATCCTAGCCAGGATGGGGAAGACCATCACTGCTAATATGAGGATGATTAATCAATGACAATGTCTGCCATTTCATCTAAGAAGCGTCAATCAAGTGTTAGACAACCAAATACCCAATATAAATTCCCTAGAATTCACTTATAATAGAAAACAGTATTTATGAGAGCAGCATTTAGTACAGAAGTTCTATAGTTTTCATCCAATATATAGTTTAAGTGGTAAGCTATTATCAGCCTTAAATTATGCTATTCTTCTCAAGGATATTATTGCTGTGTATGATAATTGGGAGACTCTCAGTATAAAGAGTAAAGATATGAGCGGGGATATAGAGAAGAAGGAGACACAATTGGGGATTGCTGCTGGCTGTGTGTTGGACCAAAGAGACTGTCACCAGGGAATCTCAGCGAAGATCAGGTTGGACAGAACAAGGAAACAAATCCCTAGATCACAACATCTCAAGTATTTAATCGGGAATACTGGCTGAGCATTGAGTTGAAATCTAAAAATTCCACTTAACTATGGATAACAGTCGTCATACTATTATCAACTGATAATTCAATGTACTATATAACGCAGATGGAGTGCACAAGAAACTGAACCTGTGCAGTAAAATGATTACTAGGGTTGTTTGCAGATAATAACTCAACAAGTAAAATTTTACAAGTTGGTGCTCACTACAGGGGTGTAGTTGAGTAAAAGAACATAGAACATGATGTCCTATGAAGATGTTTCCAAACTTTGCAAAAAAGTTATTAAAGGAAGTAATGAAGATAGAACGTGAAGTGGATCATGTTCAATTGTGTTAACCCAGCTCAGAAGAGGAGCTCCAAGTGAAGCGCACAGAAGATACTCATTACTGGGGAAAAGGACTTGCAGCCTAGATATGGAACTATCTAGTGCTGCAAGGAAACCAGTTCCACCTGACATCTACTTGAGATGAAGAGTATCAGCAGGGCCAACTCAGGTTGAAATTGGGTCTGTGGAAATTGTCCTAAGGAATGGCAGGATTAACTCAGGTTGAAATTGGGTCCGCTTTATATAGTTCTGAGGAGAGAGTGTTTAGATGAGGCATTGGATGAAATAGGAAGCAATCAATCAGGAGAATTGGATTGCTATACCAATGAAGATATGAAGATAAAAACAGGAAATGATTAATCCAAGATAGTGGAGAAAAACATTTGACTCAATAACACTCAACCAATGATTAGAAGTTTCTGGAGATGAGTTCATCAATTCAGGAGAAATTGGATGAAGCTAATGAGACCAGAATGACCTGCGTAATTAAAGATGGCAACAAATGCCAAAAATTGTTTTCAGGAGAAAAATGAACTGAACAATCAGACAAAACTGTTGGCTAATGAGATACAAGGATCCAAAGCATCTTTGCCAAAAAATAATATAGAATTAGGGCCTGTTGGATGAATAATTAGTCAGGATTAAGGCCTGATATTCAAGAGTATTGCCAAATTGGCAAGAGTAGCCT